>JAAIXJ010000339.1:0-172607 GCA_013403705.1 Heliconius hermathena
TATTTTAAACTTATACTCAAGGTACATACTGTTACACGTTGTAGAGTTTATTAGTAGTATATTATAAGATTTATTATTAATAAAAACAATATAATGTGTGAATTTTTTTATCCAAGCAAAAAATTTAATTTTCACAGTTAAGTAGTGACTACAATGTAAATGTAAGTATTCTACAATACAGTCACATCGTGGCATATCTGGGACACGTGTGTTTAAAAAAACAGACTTTCTACGATCTAATAAATACCTTTTTGGATTTCCTTATAAAGGTAACAATAATATTGATAAAAACGATACAACCAACTTTTCTATGGATAAATAGCAGAACACAAAAAATTATAATACTCTTTGTATCATGCATATACGAGTACTGTTAACACATTTTTACCGCGTTATATATTGTTGACAGAGCGAAAAAAATAAAATAATCAATTCCCCACGTATGGGAATTAAACTCAAAATGTCAAAGACAGTTTAAAAATATTAAATTACATTACAAACACATTCAAAATATGATAAAATCTGAAAAAAAAATATATTAGTATAACATTGGGACGTACGTACTCGTAGAGGGGCGCAACTGTCCACTACGACACTACAACGCGACCCGCCAGTGCCTTTTGTGGGCGAAGTGACTTAAATTTAAATGCGAATATTAATTAGGGAATGTAATACATTTTAATTTTATTAGAGGAATATGATGACGACCCTCCCTGGATACTCGATGTATAAGTGATGATTTTATATTCTATTTAAGAGAAATAATAACGATTTAAGTATGTAAATGTAATATTGTAGTGATGATGAATAATGAGAAATGTATATACGACTTCAAAATTCCAGGCCAGCGGCCTTACCAGGTACCAGGTCCGCCTCGCGACGAGCGACGACCTGCTCACGACCTCTTGTTCGACGACGTGACGGATTATGTATTCAGATACGATGACACCTCACTCTTATATTTTTGTTTCCTATTTTTTATGTTATACAAACGTTATTTATAATATTGCTAATAACTTATCAATCTTATAATCTAAACTTCTTTACTAATACTATAAAGTTTAATTGGTCGATAGCGTTAATGTCAGAGACTACTGGTTCAAACTCAAAAGATATTTTTATCGGATAGTCCGTCCGTTGACCAAGAAAGGCTATATTATTAAGTCATTGTGCCTGCAATCAAAATCACATGGGTCACCTAGAATGTGTCATATATCAGTCAAAGCTAGTCTATTAATAAATGGCTACAAAAATGATATTATTGTAATAAAATAAATAAAAAATTAAATCAAAAATTAAATCAGCTTCACGCTGTATTCTGCACACAGCAGGGTAGGCAGGGTAGGCAGGGTAGGGTATTACGACACTCCTCTCCCCACTTTCTGCCGAATTCTGGAGGCATTGCGTGTTGAGTGGCAGAACTCAACGCCGCGCTCAACCTCGACACCAGAGCGAAGAAATGGAAATATAAATTTAAATAAATATATTGTCTAAAAATTTTTTTCAATATTAATTGTATGGTATGGTTAAAGTGTTTATGATATTTGAATAATATCGATATTATAACACGCTTTTTACTATCAATTAAAGCAATGATTACAACACATTGTATCTCCTAAACAAATCTCTCTTCCCTAAATGTAATATTAGTGAAGAGGAATAAAAATTAAAACGAGCACAACGTTTAATGCTGTAAGCCGATTATAGGCGAGCAAGCAAAGCTGCTGCACACTCTACACAGTACACAGTGCACTGTGGGGGGGCGTCGACGTTTTATTCGAGTTGGATATATATATACCAGAGCGAAGAAATGGAAATATAAATTTTAAGTAAATATTTCATCTCCTCGAGTGGGGATCGAACCCACAACCAGTCGGTTTTACAGTCACACTTTGTGNCCCTCAACACGCAATGCCTCCAGAATTCGGTAGAAAGTGGGGAACGGAGTGTCTTAACACTAAGTTCCCTCTGCCTACCCTGCTGTGTGCGGGATACAGCGTGAAGCTGATTTATTTATTTGATTTTATATATATATATATATATATATATATATATATATATATATTTGAAGTTAGTAGTTTTATACAATAGAACAACATAATATAGTAACAACATAATATAGTATGGGCAGTAGTTGCGCGGGGCACAAGCGTGCGAATGTAAACGCTACAAGCTATGGGTTCGATTACCACTGGAGGAAATGAAATATTTTCATTTATTTCGCTTTTGATTTGATTTCGATGTTAAGTTACGCCAATCAACGCGCAATGTTTCCATAATTCAGCAGAAAGTCGGGAACGGATATCTTTTAAAGAGAATGGAGTGCCTTAGTACTAAGTTCCCAGGTTACTTTTGCTTACCCTAACATGTGCAGGATATGTTTGAAGCTAAAAGAAAAACTGCCAAAGTAATGACACTGTAGGCATTGCTTCCATCATAACGTGACGGATGTTTTTAATGATATTTTTTTTAAACTATACATTTTTAATAATTAAAAATAATAATAAGTAAAAATAATTTAATAATTGAGGCCAGTCGTGGCGCAGCGGCACAAAGAGTGACTGTAAAACCGACTGGTTGTGGGTTCGATCCCCACTCGAGGAGATGAAATAT
Organism: Heliconius hermathena; assembly: GCA_013403705.1. Lineage (NCBI taxonomy): Eukaryota > Metazoa > Arthropoda > Insecta > Lepidoptera > Nymphalidae > Heliconius > Heliconius hermathena. The sequence continues at coordinate 2,614 of JAAIXJ010000339.1, forward strand.
TTACTTAAATTTATATTCCCCTTTCTTCGCTCTGGGTCGAGGCAAAACGCGGCGTTGAGTTCTGCTACTCAACACGCAATGCCTCTAGAATTCGGTAGAAAGTGGGGAACGGAGTGTCTTAACACTAGGTTCCCTCTGCCTACCCTGCTGTGTGCGGAATACAGCGTGAAGCTGATACAAAAAATTATTAATTAAAAAAAATTAACAAATCAATCATTCCCCCGAGTGATGTTTGAACTTACAGCCATCGCGTCTCCGACCAGATGCCACCACTGCGTCACAACTTGACGGTCTCTAACAGCAATAATATCTAGCTAGTTATAAACCCTTGCTTCAGAAAATTGGATAATACGTTACATTTAATATTTTTTTTAATTTAAATTTCATTTGACAATAATGGAATTGGGAAGAAATACAAAGTGCGATATCGTCGTTTGAGCCGGAAGTCTGACACTCAAATCTATAAGCGCGAGTAATGCCCGCCGTCCACCGCGTCGGCCGCGCGCTGACTGCGACTACTACTATTGAGTTTTTATGCAAATATACACGATTTAAATCGATGCTATATTATGTAATAAAATGTTGTATACTAGACACTGTAGGGGTATTACACTACAGAGACTACACGAGTTTATTATTAACAGCAATAAACAAAAGGTCGACTATATGGCGCTGAGTTCAGCTATCTACACGCAATGCCTCGAAAATTAGGCGTAAAGTAAAAGACGGTGTTCTTACACTAGGTTCCTTCTGCCTTCCCTGCTATATGCGGGAAAAAGCGTGATCGACTATTGTCTATGTGGCGTCATAAGTTCCTTATATCATATTCATATATATCATATGTTAGCTATTAAACATTTTAATAAACTACTTATTTAGAAAACGTATCAAAATTTCGACGTAGCGGGATTTGAACCCGTGCCTCTTGGAAACCGTTCAACCGTCCGGTTCGAGTTCAAATATCGCTGTAACTGATATCTCAAACACCTTTGAAAATATTATTCAATAAATAATGCCTTGGCTCGTGATATGTCTAGTGGTTAGAACCGTTAATACTTGTGATCGTGAAGAACCCAAAATCTTTTAGAGATTCAGAGGAAACAGTGTTAAGAATTTTATATTGTGCCATTAGAAGGTATCGCTTTAAGATATTTGCCATCAGAAGTGGTTCTTGTGTCAGTTATTTAGATAACTGGAAACTCGACAATATGACATTGTCATAACTCGAAGCTCGTCCGAAGAAAAGCCAAGAGCGCGTCCTATCTTCCTCTCCACTATAACTGCGAACTAGTTATAATAAAAGGAAGAAAGAGTACGGGCACCGCCCCGCCCCTACACCGTGAGTTCCGACCAGACCGTGGCTTTACAGTCATCGTTGAACCCTCCGAGACGTTTGTGTGTGATCTTTCCGAAGGTACTTGTTACGCTTGTTTATATTAAGATTGTATTAGAATGGTGATTCGTGATGTTGATTGATTTGTGAGATCAATATAAGTCGTTGGAACGAACGCACTACCGCTAGGCGGCCGATATGTTAAATAAACGCACGGCACACACCCCACAGTCGTGTCTCGAACCGTAGGCGGACACTACTACATACACCAGAGTTCCAGGACATAAAATAGCACCACACACCCGTATGAGACAGGCGGACACTACTACATACACCGGAGCTGGGACATAAAATAGCACCACACACCTACTAGTCGTATACCAAGTCGTAGAAGTGGTATATAATATGTCAATGACCAACGCCATACAAGCATAGCTTACGTATCGCGAGCGTACTGCGAGACGGCATCAGCCACGACATAGTTAATGTCGCTATAACAGTTCGCATAAGCCCATCACGTCAGCTTCCGCGACGTCAAGCAACATTCAATATCATAATATTGGTCAAAGATCACTTGGATCCACAATATGTGTCGCCCCTACACATATATTGCCTTTATAAGAAATTCGATCCTAAAAGATCGTGCCTTCATAGGCTTCAAATTATCATATTATATTTATAATATGTTTGTGTACGAGTCTTTATGTGCATCATATTTATTAGTACCGTAGTACTTAAGAATTCGACTCGACCGCTGCCTTCCAAGCATCACCACCACCTATATAGACAGATCGACGGTCGCGACACTCGGGACGACAATACACGAACTCGTCTCGATTAATATTTTATTAAAAATATATAGTTTGTATTATTCATAATTAACTTTGTTATTTATGTATATTGCCATGCATATTTTATTTTATTTATTTATTTATTTTTAACTTATACCCAAGGTACATACTGTTACATCGCTTCGTTCAAATTTATATACGTTTTCTAAATTACTATTTTTCTTTCCTAAGCGTGGGAATGTCAAAAATATTTTAAAACACTTCTGATTCGTTACTTATACCGTTTTATGAAGAATTTAAATTTTAAATTATGTGCAAATCTCCTAAGGTGCAAGCTTTTATAGACATTATCAATGTTTATATGAAACAAGCACTTTGTAACACTAATTGTAAGTAACAACACACTAAGTTATAATCATACGACTCTACCCACGAATAATAACACGACATTAAAAGAAGATAATAAATAAGATTATATTTTGTAGTAATAAATAGTACCTGAGTACTATAAATCGTAATTCAGACTACAACACGTCAAATCATTTATTTATTATCAAAATAGTTTGAAGTTCAACGGAAGTAACGTAACTCTCCAATACTTGTTAAACAATACGCCGGAGCGTGGCGCGGCTCCACCACGCGGCGACGGCGGCGGCGCTCAGACAAGGCAATCAATCCCGACGACTCGTTTAGTGAAAATATCAAATATCTGTGATATCCGATTCCATTTTAAATGTTTTATTTACTGTTGCTTTTGTATTTTATTTTGAATTCTGGTGTGTAAACTTATTAAATAGAGATTTTTACTTACGTAGTTTTGTATGGACGACTGTGACTATTGAATATGTTTATATACATCTTTACTGTAGGTGGCTTGCTGGTTTTCTGACAGCGCTAGCGGCGTCGGGTGGTGGTGAGATAACCAAAAGAGACAACCGGCACTTCTTCCATGTGCGAAGAGGGTACAGACAGGATTGGCAACATGTGAAGAAAAACTTCCATAAAAACTTCCATAATAAAGTGAGCCAATTCTTGAGACCAGTGAAATGTAATGTCATTTTATTACAGTGTACAGGTGTATACAAACTAGATAGTGAGTGTGGCTTATCATATATCATCGGTCATCGACTATTATATCGCTAAAATCATCTAATTATCTAATATTTGTACGCTGCCAAGACGAGAGCATATACACACAGTTACAGTCCAAAAGCTATCAGATCTCATGTAGAGCGGTGTCTTACTCTAAACATCAAAAATCCTTAACTCTACAAACGCTATTCCCTTCAAAATTATACTTTTTTTAAAACTATAACCTTAGCTCAGTCGTTAGCTAACGTCACTTGCGGGTAAGGTGAAAAATTCGTCTAATTTTACAATAGTAACGAAACGACCAAACTACACACTTTCACCATAAAATGTAGTTCCTGAACTTAACGTTTATACATAGAGTAAGGGCGTGTAGAATTAGAATCCTAGACTCTAAATAAGAGCTCATAACTTTTTAACTATGTGAGTTTTTCTTGGCAACATTTTATATGAAAATGTTTTTGATGGGAAACAATACACCGTGACAATATTCTTAAGCCAAATCACCCCATTGTCCTCTTTTGACGAACATTGGAACGTAGTGTTGCCGTTAACGCCACCACTCAATGTCACATTCATAATAGGTACATCACAATAAATATTCACCCTCTTCACGTATTAGAACCTATGACGTGACGTGGAGAAATGTACACCAACTTTTGTGGATATTTTCGCAGGTAAGTTAGAAGAAATGTGCTTTTTGTTTGATCATGCGTGAAATGGGTCGGAGGGATTATATACAACGAAAAAAAATGTTTTTTGTTACGTTTACGTAAAAATATTACGTTTTACTTTGTGTGAAACAACACTTTTTTTAGCTTCACGCTGTATTCTGTATATAGCAGGGTAGGCAAAGGGAACCTGGGAACCTAGTGTTAAGACATCCCGTTCCCCACTTTTCCCGAAATTCTGGAGACATTGCGTGTTGAGTGGCTGACCTCAAGGCCACTCTCTGTCTCGATACCAGAGCGAGGAAATGAACATATTAATCCCACTGGAGGAAATATACCTAACATACATTTCCTCGAGTGGGAATCTTTACCCATCACCGTTGCATTTACAGTCACACGCTGGTGCCCCCCCCCCCCCCCCCCCCCCCCCCCCCCCCCCCCCCCCCCCCCCCCCCCCCCNTAAAATCACAACGGAGCGGCGTCTGTACATGAAAAATATTGATGGCATTGAATAAAGTAATAGAAAAAAAAGAAGATTTTTACATTTTATATTTGTTTGTTTGTGCGTTTGTTCACGATTATTTTAGAAAAACCTTAACTGATTTAATCATGCATTTTTAACTATTGTATTTTGGCAAGCTTCCCTTGCCATTTAGTTTTATAAATAAAATAGTTATAGATACCATTTTAAAGAATGTTGTTTGACAAAATTGCTATAAATAATTGTTTTATTAGATTGGGTGAAATTTTACTTTTGAATATAGGCATATATATTATCTTAAAATGATATTATTATATTAATAGAGACCGAAACGTACCTGTAGTATTCTATTTTGCCAAATCATTATTCTTAGTAATAATCTTTAGGTAGCGGAATAACATGGATTAGAGTCGTGGGATTCCAACCGTTTAAATTTATATACATTTAATAAAACCATTTTTTTTTACTGCAGTGTGGACTAAACATTTAATTAATCAGCTTTACGCTGTATTCCGCACACTGAAGGCTAGACAGAGGGAACCTAGTGTTAACACACTCCGTTCTCCACTTTCCGCTGAGTTCTGGAGGTATTGTATATTGAAAGGTGGAACTCAACGCCGCGCTTTGCTTCTGCACCAGAACGAAGAATTGAAAATATAAATGTCAATAAATATTTCATTTTATGGAGTAAAGAACGAGGCCACAACCAGTCCATTTTATAATTACATTCTGTGCCCCTGCGCCACGGCTGGCTCATTTATTAAATATATCTTTCGCTTACACTGTAACATTGCCAGTACTAGACTGAATTGAATTAGTCATTCGTTTTATGAGCAATATACACGTTTCCGATAGGACGCGATAAAACCACCTACTTCCGCTCTGTTTTTGGACTCAAACATTTTTTCCCGAACCAGATGACAAGTACTTCCCTTGCGGGAAGTTAACAACCTACCTAATCTAATTTGGATGGTTTGCAGAAAATATAATATATCACATTTACTCATATCCTGCGTTACATTTACATAATAGGAAATGAATGATGATTGTTTAACACTTTCTGCATATTTACTAACTAATGGGGAACGGAGTGTCTTAACACTAGGTTTCCTCTGTTTACCCTGCTGTGTGAGGGATACAGCATGAAGCTGATGTACTAACTAGCGCCCGCCCGCAGCTTCACCCGTCTGATCTTTATAGATCTAATATTTATTTGCAGTGCACTTATAGTAACTTCTAATAAGAAAACCCATAACCTTTCTCAATAGGTAGACTATACAACACAAAATTTGTTTTCAATTTCAACCAGTACTTTGTGAGATACCTTTTGATAATACTTATTATCGATATCAACCTTCGCGTATAGGAGACGAAGATACTTTCCAACTACGTTAAATATAAATATATATTTGGATCAGGCTAAAATAGCATTACATAGACTAGAAAATTAGAAACAAAACTAACCGCTTTTAAATATTGTAACGTTCTAAATTCAGCAAGAATAAATTTCTATTTAAATAACAGTAGCCATATCTGTACGTGACCGTTACCCGGCTCACAGCGTACATATTACATACAAGGCTAATTGGTTATATAATTTACATAATTTCAATTGTAATAATATTCAATATTGTGTTGACTTGACTTTTATGCAGGGAAAAGAGCAACGACCATGTTCTCTATATAATTGGAGTACAAATAGACAAAGCGCGGCGTTGAACTCTGTCGTTACCACGCAATGTCTCAAAAAATGGAAAGTGGGGAACGGAATGTCTTAACTAATTCTCTTTGCTTACCTCGACTTTAAAGAAAAGAAATGAAAAAGCGGCAAAATAAAAAAAATGCTTGATTATATAGAAATTTATGTTTTTTTGATTAGGTTTAGGTTATACGGAATCCACTAAACAGTATTCACAATACACATACAGCAAGACAGCATTCCGGGACGTGTCTCGCCTGATGATGCAGAGCGACAATGGCCCCCAAATAGTTTCAATGGGGCAAGGTTGACTATTAATAACGGCGTCTCCGCGGCCCCACGCGCGTCGTCACGCTGAACTAATATTAGGTTTGATATGAATTTACATTAAAACCTTAAATTATATTTAGTAATCTAAATTAATTGATTTATTAAGAAAATAACTTAAAAATAATAGTGGTGGGTTCGACTCCAAATTGGAAATATATTATTTGTTTATTCGTCTGTATCGACGGAGCGGGGCGAGCAGTGCGCCAATACTAAACGTCATGTTTTCTATTGACATAAAATGAGGACGTAAACGATGTAGCCAGTTGTTAGCTAGAGTCTGCTAACTTTGCAGAATATAACATAGTCTATATAAATACTGGGAGTATATGAAAATATATAAAACAAATATAACTTAAGTAAAAATACATTTTATGAAATCGCCGTAGCGAGATTTAAATTAAAAAAAAAATTATAATAGTAAGTTATTGTATAAGTATTATTATAATAATTGAATAAAATTTAGTAAATAATATATTTTTATTATCTATTAGACTGAGAACCACAGAACAATAAAGAGCTTTCTCATGCATCGTCACGGACTCGAACCCCATTACTTTAGTCAATAGCTGACGTCGACCGTTCATACGTACGACGCTATTTAGTAACCGACATTGACTCGAGGTAGCTATTATGTATTATGCACTCAAATTTCAAACTTGCTCCGGTCACATGAGAAATTCGACCCTGACTACTTGCGTTATATACATATTATATTCACCACGTTTGTTTTGTAAATATATAGATAGTAATAATTATTATGCTACTATTACTAATATTAGAAAGCTGAATCTCAAAAACCACTAGTTTAAATTAAAAAAATTTGACTTGTATAGGGAAAGCTATATACTATTACAACAAGTTAATCGTTAGGACATAGCCCATAGTACTTGCGAGTTACTTCAGTCTCTTAGTGGCATGTACCATTCGCAACTATTAGTTACCTCCAGTTCACCATGTGGATGAAGCCATAGATTAAAGCTTTTTAAACATTATTACATACAAGTTTTTATAGAAGTTTATTTTCGACATATATCAGCTTCTATACGAATTTTATGTAACAATGTAAGCTTCGTCGCAACGAGACCTACAAGACAATAACATAACATTTTTGGCAGTCACAACGTTGGAGGTCCGCCGAGCCACATGCCTGGTGCCTGGTGCCTGGTGCTTCGACCAGCTCTTTATTCGGTGTAAAGCGTTCCTCTACGACTTTCACAGAATGTTTTAATTCATACGGCGGCGTCACAGCAAGTGCCTCGCCACGAGGACTCCGTAATTGCTCTCAGTAATTACAAAGGTGGCGCGCTCTATATCAACTGCTTGAAACTAAGTATTGTCTAGAATCGTCTAAAGAATTTTAATTTACTTTGCTTTTAATTTTTTTTTAAAATGTTGCGAATTTTGCATTGTGCCTCGTATGGTTAATAAATTGTGTTTTTTAGTAAAAGTAGCGGCAGATCACGTCTGTAACACATTTAAATTCAAATTATTCTTTATTCAAATAAACTTTTACAAGCACTTTTGGATCGCATTTCGAATGAACATAAAACTACCACCGACTAGCGACGACCGTGTGTTTCTTATTTATAAAATTTTATAATAAATGTAGATCTGATTAGTTTTATATTGTGTGGAATATAAATATTTTTTAATTATCTGTGAACCAAAGAGCTTCAAACTAAATAAATTTCCCTTGTGTAATGTGGTTGTGGGATCGAATTAGATTGTCCTTATAAATACGCCTGTTAAATACTTCAATATGGGGTAAAGACAATCTACACTAACTCTACAACTAACTTAAACAAGTCCACGTGACGTCAGCAATCTGATCGGTCGCGACTCGCAAACAGCGGCGCGTCCCCATTCGCTCACCCTTTATGCGTCGATGCATAATTTATGATACACAATAATGACGCTGCCAGTCAAATATGTACATATTTTTACTATCATCAAAATAAATTAGGTAAATTTGGTGTAGGACATGTTTGCCCCCGGGAGGGACACCGGGTGGGACGCCCGGGAGGGACGCGCCCTGCGGATGTGCCGTATTAGTGCCGCTCCCAGGGTATTGTGCGTCCCTAAACTAGCGAATATCGACCTTACCTCCATTATATAAGATTTACCTTACAGTGGCTGCTGTGGTTTGTGGTCGCGGACCCAATTCGACTGCGGTTTGGACGCTGAATACGTTTAAAACTGAGCTAGACGTGGAATGACCACGAAATTATACCTAGCGATGTACGAGCGTGGTACAAACTAGCGTACATTACGCCCGACGAGTCGTGGCCTCCCTAAAGTTAGCTGTAGATGGTTGCGCAAATTTCATTTTACATCTTTTCCTTTACTTTAGATTATTTTCTTTACGAAAGAACATTGCGCAAAAGTTCAGAAAGCCCAATTTCAGAGGGACCACGACTTGTCGACCGCATTATACATATACAAACATACATATATAAAACATGGCTCTCTGTTCTTTCTGTAATAATAAATTTCCAAGTCACGGCTGTAGGCGAAGTTGGCGGAGTCGCGACGTCGTGGGTGGGTCGGGGCTTATTTGGCTATGAGTTTTCAACGAGTTTTTTCTGAGGAGAGTTTAGGAGGAAACAACTTGCATGCAAAAGTTTTACTGTAATATATATAAGTATGTATATGGAGACAAATACGTGAACCTTTATAGGCATGTTAGTGTTCAATAAAAAGATTTCAAACAAGATTCTTCTCGGTGTCTTACCTTTAAAAGTAATACACAAAAATAGCAAACGAACATAAGTACTTATTAACTCATATACGTACGTACGTGCGAGTTTTTTGAATCGCTTAAAAAAACTTGGTACATAAAATGTTTAAAATAATGACACAATATAGATTTTTTTAGTAACCTTAATATTATTTGTTATTAAAGCACAGGTCCGTGTGCACGCGGCCTTAGCGCGGTATAACTCAAACACGACAGCAACGAAGCTATTGTAGTTACGGCGAAATTGCTGAGACATTCCGAGCACTACTCAATAGCTCAATGGGTCTCTACGTGCAGTTCAAACGGATTATTGCTGATATTACGGAACTCTATGATCTTGATGCTGTAGATCTCTATATTGAGCTGTAAATGCCAAATATTTGTGTTGTACGCTAATAAATAGAAAACAACAATATCATAAAAACCGAATGTTACTCAAAGAAAGTTAATTACGCAGCATCACTTTGCTTCAGGCGATCATCTTCTTACTCTACAAATTTCTTTTATCTTCAATTAATCTTCAAATAAAACAAAGGTCTACTAAACAAAATTGTAAATTATATTTCAAAGGAAATTCGAAACGCCATCAGAATACAAGACAGTTAACTGATAGGATTAAAGTATTTCTGCTTCGCTGATAAGACGTATGTAGGTAATCTCGTAAAATCAATAACAATATTAAACGTGACTATCGTCTCGAACTCTATCGCATGATAGAGATGGGAATTACCAACACACATTTCTCATAGCTCGCTGACGTCGCCCTGTTGTTGACTGTTGACTGTTAGTTTAATGTATGGACGTTAATTAAATTCACTATATGATCATGACTCTACTTCACTTCGTTTAAGTACAAAATTCTGTACTTTTTATGTAATTACTTATCAACAATGTAATAGCAGGGTTATTTTGAAGTAAAATTCCTTTTAATTAGTCTGTAAGACTTCAAAGGAAGTAAAGGTATAATTTAGATAATTTTAACCTTCATTTCAAAAATAACAGGATAGAAATAAGTTGTTGTCCGCATAATATATATTTAAAAGGTATTGGTAGATTATTTACAAATTCTACCATGGTTAAAAAAAAATCATTTTGTGGTTAGATGGTTGAAAAGGTACGTTATGGGTAGCAGCATATTTTGCTTAATAAGATTGCTGACTCTATTATACTTGACTCTATTATAAACATAATTATGAATAATGTGGAATGAGACATTCAGGTCAACGCGACCGATTTTGCCATGAGACCACCAACTGAGATAAAAAATTTCTTCCTTTTTGTTTCTGAAATTTTCAAAACAAAATATTTACCTTATGAAGAATAAACAGTAGGATGCCAGTACACACTCAGCTAAACACTATAAGGGGTGTGAGGGGGCGAGGTGGCGAGGAGGCGAGGCGGTCCGGCCGCCCGAGTAAGAGGCGCCAGATTAAAGGGGTGCTAAAAGGACTACAAACGATATCAGAGAACACAATACAATCTTGAACGACTTAAATGAATTGGAAACAAGTTGGTGTCAGTTACTGGTGGCGTAGCTCGGGAGAGGGGGGAGGTAGAGGGAGGGGACACGACTGTTTGAATGTCCTCTGTCGTCTGTCAGGATCAACTCGTCCTACGTAGCTTTCCTGATTTGATTTATTACTTGAGCTGTAATTTCAATTTGCTATCACATTATTTCTCAATATTCTCCCTAGCTGTGCACTAACGAACATATTATTTGACGTTTTTGTGTAAATAAAACTGGCCATGTGCGAGTGGAACTCGACCACCATAGGGTTCCATATCAATTCCATGATTACGTAAATGGAGAGTAACTCATTTTATATTAAATGACCTACAAATATACATTTATTTAGATTTTTTTCTTATATACCTGAAAAATATTTTTATTTTTCGGATTTTATTTTTACTGTAAGTTCTCACTTCTTGCTATATTTCATAACCTTAAGTCCACGCTAAGTAGACTACGCGGGGAACTTCAAACAAAATGCATAAAAACAATGCTTAAACGCTCGTATATTTTGATTGCGTTGACTTTTTTGATCCAAAACAGTGTAGCCCTGGATATTTGATATTAATTTTAGCTTGATAATTTCCTACTATCTAGAGATAAATGGTCTTGATAGACGGACTGACGAAACAATGATTATACAAGGTTTCGTTTTTTTTTCTTTTGGGGTACGGAATCCTACAAACGAGCTATGATATGTGTATTTTGTCAAATATGTACAATCATTTTGCTGTTATACTTAATTATCTTGTGTAGCTACTGCCGATGAATTCTCTGTTTAAAAGCACTGAGATACACAGTATGCTTTAAAATTCAATATTATATTTGAAAAGGTCAACCTTCAAAAAGAACATAAAGAAATTATATACTGCGAATAATAAATATGTGAAACATATAAACATAACGATACCAGTCTGTAAAACCGACTGGTTGTGGGTTCGATCCCCACTCGAGGAGATGTAATATTTACTTAAATGTATATTTCCATTTCTTCGCTCTGGTGTCGAGGCGTTGAGTTCTTCTCCTCAACACGCAATTCCTCCAGAATTCGGCAAAAAGTGGGAAAGTGTCCTAATACTAGGTTCCTTTTGCTTAAACTTCTCAATACAATGTTCGCGTCCACGTAAATCATATTTTTGAATAAGAGTAATTTACAGTAACTACTACTATATCAGAATGTTGTATTAAGATTTAGTCTAATTGACATACTGTGTTGACTGTTGTGTGACGTCATCGTGGCGCTGTTGAGTGGGGACTCTGAACAGAACATGGTGTTGTGGGGTCAACTTTAAATGCTACTGGAGGAATATTTTATATTGGTCCGATAAGTTACTTGGTCTAAATAGGTTCAGATTTTAAGAATATATTGTAGACTTAATTAAATTTGTATAATTAAACAACAATATAAAAAGAATGGAGGTCAGGCGTGACGCATGCCACATACGTGTGACTGTAAATGAGAAGTTAAAAAAATAATATAGAATCTGTAATGTGAAATATTTTTTTCAGTTTGGTTAAGTCCAATCAAAATAATTCACAAAGGAAGATACTTATAAATAAAATACTTAACGTTCCCCAATTCCGAATACGGTAAAGAACATACAACATTGAAAATCACTGAATTATATATTCCGTTCCAATGAACCCGTACAGTGTAGAACACTTTCTAAACGCGCGTTTGATATCTGCCTCGTTCTAGTGACTGTTTAATGGAAGTCGTAAAAATCCGTTGCTTCAAATGTTGGCAATAAAATGTAATTAATTTGTTTTCATTGAGCGGCTTCAAGCGCCGCGTCGTGTGTGTGTTTGTCTGTCTGTGTGTATCTGTGTGTGGCGACGGGAGCGGAACCGAAACACGCTGTATATAGTATAGTACACACGCTACACGCTGTATGTATGTATTTATATATACAGGGCAAATATTTACGTTTAGTGTCGCGGACGGACCACCGCGCTACGGACACGTTTCAATGTTTACACTGTTACATATATAATTTCTATATAAATTCCAATATTTATTGTATCGATCCAGTACCTATTGGATATACCTATAGGTATGATCCCGACGAATTCTCTTAATATTCTTTCCGGGAAGTAGAAAAAGAAAAGTCTATAATAAATATACCTAGCAGGGTAGACAGAGACACTCTAAAATTATCCATTCTCCAGTTTCTGGATTCGAGACACAACATTGTGTGTTAATAGGCGAAACTGTATTCCTAAAGCGGAGAAATAAATATATTAATCTGATAAAAATATTAACACATACTTATCATTCTATGAAAAATATATGTAAGTCAGCACTAAACTGTTTAAGTTTTTTTATGGCTTCAGCGTAAATGATATATTTTATGTGATAATCTGTGGACTTTTATTTTCTAAATAAAAATCACCTCGAAATAGACTTTTTAAAGCACAGAAAACAGAATAAATAGCACATTAATAGAGCACACAAGGCACCAGTCACCAGGCCCGAGACAGCGCTCGATCAGATGCCGGAGTGTAATCGAATATGGAAGGCCGCCAGTCGTTTCCTTTTCGGCCTCCTAGACCATGTTTTCGCTTTTTTACCGCCATAAGGAGTGACTCATTTGGCCCCATTTGGCTCGAACCGAGCCCATTAGCCGATGCGGATGAAATTTCACGACCCGCTTTAAAAACATCTTAAATTCTTGATGTTGACAAATAGATAAGATGCTTGGAAACCTCTTGTGATGTTCAAGACAAATAAATAACTGTTGCTAGGCCAGCTGTGGAATAATAGATACTGTAGTAGTAGTTTTTGTATTGAATTTAAAATACAACAATTTTAGTATTGGATTTAAAATAAAAAAAGGATTTTTAAAATAGAAATAGAATTTGTTGATTATTTGGTATTAGTAAAATAACAAATAATCAAAATCGTTTATAAATTGACTTAACACTTAGGCCTATAAATTACATATTTATGGATGAAAACGGCATCTCAAGATCGAATTCAGATTTGAGAGTGGTTTATAAATGCGGGCCTAAAGGGTTACGGAACGTGATTATAAACGTTCTCACAATGTCATATTTGCGAAGTCGCCTCTGCCTCTGACTCTGCTAGAGGCTGTAGCGGTTAATGTCAGTTTAAAAGTGCAATAAAGGGAAAGGAAATGTAAGCGCGTGGCCGTTATTGCTCCAGTGAGGGTAATTGTAGCTCTTTGTTACACAATGACACACACACACATACAGGGTGCAGCGTCGTGTGCCTCACTGGCTGTATACTTATACAGGCGTTCACCTATGTTTATGAAACCATATTCGGTTTTAAATTACACATATTTTATACCTAAATAGTCGTGTGTACCTGAACTGTAATTTATAAGGTTTAATTTTGAAAATGATTGGCCCTGGTTGAGTAAGTTGACAGGTGTTTTAAATTATGTGCCTACTGTGTGTCACGGTATGGTACTGCACGATATTTAGATATTAAAATTTAAATTTTATGATAATATCTATTTTTTTATTGTAAATAACGACTATTTGTTAGATGTTTTTGCTGTAAATTTGGTCCTATGCTACCATTATCTTGTAATTAATTATAAGTTATACTAAAGATTTTCTGTTTATCGCCATACTATAATGCTTTCTACAGAATCCCAAAAAAGGCACTTAACTGACAAAAGGACCAATATAAAAAGAAAAATATTGGCAACCATTAAAAAAAATAAGTCACATTTGGCAATAGATTCTCATTCTATATAACGAATACGTACGTGCAAATTTACAAAAGACGTTCTTTTTTTACAAAAAAACAAGCAAATGGAATCCACCTTCCATGGGACTATATGGATAATACCGTCGGGGAGGCGATGACCGCCCGCCGTCAGGTGTCTCTCTCACATCTGCCCTTCCGTGTTCAATGAACCGACTACCCTCCATCCTGCTATCTACTGCGAGCCTTTGTTGCCTTAATCTCTGAGAGATAAGAATCTCTTAGTTACGTTATTGTTCGTGCAGCCGACGCCTCGGGACTGCAATTTACTATAATAAAATTGTAGTGTAGCTGTAGGTACGTCTGTGGATACGTTTTTTGCTTTAGAAAGGAATAATGGGTAATTATTTTTGAGAAATTCACGTTCTCCTTTATTTGTGTAGTTATCTAATTTTGTTCGTAAATACATTTCAGAATATTAATCCTTATGGGGAATGATTGATCTTTATAATGTAATTTTAAACTTTAGTCATTTTAGTGTTATATATGTAACAACTATAATCTACTGTAAAATATTATTAAAAATAAAAATAATAAGAATTTAAACCGGATTTTATGTAATATTTATCAAAAATCATCCAATAACCATTCATTTTACAATTAATTACAAATTCGTTACTTCTACACTTAAAAGAGTATTTAAAAAATAGGCGGGTTTAATGATAATACAAGTTAGGTACAGTATAGTCATGTGGAGTACAATGTAGTACACATCGCATTATCCAGTATACATCCAAGGTCTTGCAGGAGACATTACCGAAAGATGAGACCAGAGACTTAATGACAGTGCGGCGCGGTCGGGGCGCGCTTCCTGTTCCTGTAAACAAAACGACTCGTATAAGCACCACGTAGCGCCGTGCGCTGTCCCACCCGGCGGGTTGAGGCGGGCCTCAGCGGGCTATCTGGGAAATGAACACTGGCCTCTACACCGGATGGTCGGACTTTGCCTAGGATTATTATAATATATTATTGAAGTTTAGGCCTACTATTATGATTGAGACCGTTGTAGTTTGGAGCCAAGCGTGCCTGTAAGCGTGAAAATTATTGGTTCGAGCCCCACTCGGACATTGAAATATTTAATAATTTCATTTCCTCGATCTGGTAAAGAGGCGCGTATGAATAAAGCGCGGCGTTGGGTTCCGTCACTCAACGTGTAATGTCTCGCGTGGAAGTATTATTGGGAACGAAGTTAGTTTATACTAGTTTTCCAGGTACGCTTTGCCTACCCTGCTGTGTGCAGGAGACAGTGTAGAACTAAAAAATATTATTAATATGCTTATTATAGTGTGTTTGTCATCACTACTTTAAATAAAAGCACAGTTTTAACTACTCTATAAAAACATAGTACAGTTAAAATAAAAGAGATTTTGCCAAAAATGAAAAAGCGATTTTTTCAAACAAAATAGGTACTCAAATTTTCGTTTTCAAATAAAACGCCCTTTATACACACAGAGTACCTATCAAAGTGACAACATCGCACACTCCTCGTTCACGGAATCGAGTCGTAGGTATTGGCGGTGAAGTTGAACGTTGTTTTAGTTTATTATATTTGGATAAAAATCCTGAAATTAAAACAATCCTACGTCTGCACTGTTGACGAATCTTGATTAATCTTATTAGGTATGGATATGACATATTATAAATTATTTACCCTAAGTATACTGCTTCCGTAAAAGGAGCGCAGACGCTTCCACCCCGATATGATGCATATTTATGAAGAATAATCTAGTTAATGGCTTATTCGTCAAAATAACATAATCTACAATTTATGTAGTGATTTTATGGTATTTGGCTATAACACAACAATAAGTTGAAGCGGGCGAAGCCGCGCTTAGGTCGCAGTCGCTAGTACTTCATTTGACGTTCACAATTAAACCGTCTAGTTCGTTTGTTGCATGCATATTTGAATTCCGCATCGACTGCGACAGATGTTGTAAAACATACATTAGAGCTATTGTAGCAAAAATATACATACAAATTATTATATTATACATTATTGTGAACTCTACCGTGATATTATTGGGATGTGTAGGGTTGCACCAGATTGATAGATACTTAATGTAATTTTGGGGAGTATTCGTATTTATAACTAGCTCTCTGCTCAGAGGTTTGTCCAGATTATTTTTCAGCTTCGCGCTTTATTCCACATATGACAGGGTAGGCAGAAAGAACCTAGTGTTGAGATATTTATTTTCCTATATCGCCTAACTCAACGTCGTGCTTTGTTTCGTTACCAGAGAAAAGAAAAGAAAACTACAAATATATTTCACTCCTCCGGGTAAGAGTCTAAGTCCGCAACCATCACGTTTACAGTCACGCGCTTATTAAAAAAGCCTATAATAAGAGCTATTATTCAAAATTATTTTCCCTGTAATACACCTTGTTCATTGGAGAAAGTCACTTACCAAACATGAATGGTAATGTCGCTGTCTCTGAAAATAGCGGACTTAATTGCGATTCCTAAAAAAAAGATATACTTATATGTACGTACGTAAGTGGCTATAACCACTATCGATGAGGAAGTAACTAATTAGAGTACTAACTAATATATAATATATATATATATATATANATAAGAGAGGGCAAACTACATTAAAATAATTTATAGACGTTGAATGTAAAAGATATTACCGTCTAAAAAGTAAAGAGAATTATAGTTTCGATGTGACCACTTTTATCTAAAATCTATCCAACACCAACGAGTAGCCCCCACTGCCCTTAACTTCAGACACTCTCACTCCCCAAGGAGCCTACATGGTTCTATCTGTACGTTTGTCTGTCAGTCACTCAGTAACGGAGGAGTTATATATATATAAGATATATTTATTATTATATAAGATATATTTATTATTATTAATTATAAGTATATTGGTTATCAGAACAAAGGGAAATGTCATACCACATACCCTCTTAGTGACGTATCGCCTGTGCTATGACTATTGCAGTAACTTAAGCAAATTCTCATAGTTCTTTGTTTTCTAATTTGTTTGGTTCACTACGAACAGATGGCCCGTACCTTTTGTTATCTATGCCTTAAAGGAATAGACTTCAATTTTTTTGTATTATAGCTGAAGCTCCTCCCTAGCGGGATATCAAAGGAGTACGGAGGATCATACGTTACGCTTCAATATTATCATTTTTTTAATTTTTTTATTCACATTATTAATACACGCATTATTTATAAGTAATTTAAATTGAAAGTGACCTAAATCTAGATAATATAGTATCCAATAGTTCAATATGTGTTTGTTTTATCTTTAGTTATTAATTTATCAAATTGTTTTTAAAACAAATAATAGTAAATCTTTATAGTTTATCGTGTTTCATTTGCATTTATTCAAATAAACTGACACTATTCATACAATGTGGCAACTAAGCAAACTGTTCTAACAAAATTATATGTGAAGAGACTCAATTAAGTCACAAACAGCAAATAAACAGCCACATATTCAATCTGATATATAACATTACGGATGATTTGCTCTCTATTATTAGTATGGTAATGTAATACGGCGCGCTCGGCTCCAGAGACAGGAGTACCAACATTAGCCTCTCTGATCCCCTCACACGCACGTCAGAGCCATTGCTCTAACGAGGCTGAACTCCTGCGGGGATGACAAATCGATCGGAAACCCGCCTCGTGGAGCGCTCTAAGCTGAGATATGACAGCCATTCGTACCAGCGAGATAAGCCGCCGGGCTATTTATATCGGGTAAGAGCGTGTTTCCATTACGCAAACGTGTAATGTTCACGGGATGTGGATTTTTTTTCGGAATATACCATAAAACGGCTTGGATTGTTATCAATGATAATAAATATCCTATTATGGCACAAGTAGGATATGTTAGTTTTGCATTTTGTACAATCTCTGAAATACATGAAACATTAGAACTACAAAGAGTAATCTGAAACGTGGCGTGGTGCAATGGCGCCCCGCCCTCCGCCCTGAGTGCAGCCTGAGATTGATAGCTCGCGTGAGCGCCGTCGACTCGCCTGAGCGCGCGTCACGTACAGGCAGACTTAATCCTACACATTTAGCAAATGGACGAGATTATGTATTATGTAGCGTACATTGATTGCGCTATACGGGTTTTGACGACCGTGTCCCTTCGGGGAGCCCCTACAAATGCGCAATCCGTTTTGAATTCATTATATTGTTTGCCTTCAAAAGTTCAGGGATGGCGATTATTTAGAACACTACTCAAAGTCTAAATACATTAACTTTATCTAAGCGGCGAATATTGAATATGAGCGATGCGTAGTAAAATAATGTATATCTGGTACGCTACTACTTTTATTTATTAAAATCAGCTTCACGCTGTATCCCGCACACAGCAGGGTAGGCAGAGACACTCCGTTCCCCACTTTCTGCCGAATTCTGGAGGCATTGCGTGTTGAGGGGCAGAACTCCACGCCGCGCTTCACCAGAGCGAAGAAATGGAAATATAAATTTAAGTAAATATTTCATCTCCTCGAGTGGGGATCGAACCCACAACCAGTCGATTTTGCAGTCACACCTCGTGCCGCTGCGCCACGACCGGCCTCTACTTTTATTTATTACACTATATATTTTCAAACGCCTTGTAATAATAACCTTGCAAAAAAGCAACGACGTTTATACAAAGAAATGAAACGTTCTACTCATTGTTGTTAATAGGTCACTTGTACTACTGATGTAATTACCTCTGAGGCTTGAATGACTCCTTGTGCAAACGACCTCACATTCGGCTCGCTCTCCATAGACCCTGAATAAATCTGGTTATTTGTTTTTGCAAAGTTCGCAAACAAATCTAAGGAATCTGATGTTAAAGGCGTTATTGAAAAATGTACGTCGAAGGCAACGGTGAGATAAAAAGCAATCGAGGAAGTAGATCAAGTGCGGCCGTGCGTGACGCCGCGTCCCGTCAGCGGGCTCTCCGCCTCGGTGTCACCTTACCAGTAAACCTATAATCCGACTACAGCTTCGTTCACTCTCGTACTATTAAAAACATTTAAAGCCTGTTGATGTAGACTTTCATTTAATGATATAATTATACAATTTTAGTGATAAGTAATCTATTCAAGGACATACATTTTATGGCGCAGCGGCAGAGTATAGTATGATTGTAAACAAAACGGTTGTGGGTTCTTGACCGTGCCAACAAGATAGAGCGCGGCGTTGAGTTCCGCCACTTAGCAGTAATGTTACAAAATTGGGCGGTGCGTGGGGAATGAAGTGTCTTAACATTAGGTTCCTTCTTCCTACCCTACTAATTGCGGGATACACATACACGGGCTACGAGACTTTGACACATAAACATAATTATACATATACAAAATTTACTCATGTACGGGTAACAGACGAACCATTCAAAAACCCAATTAGTTCGAGTTCAAACCGTTTCGTCGACGCTCGCACTCGAAACCTCTGTAACAACACTGCCGGTGACGGTCTGACCCCATTTGTACGTTCAATATTTGTTAAGGTATCTTATAATTGTCGTCATTTTAATTTACATAAACTTGTTGAGCCGCACATGTGGTCCCTACGGGGACGAAAGAGCGTAGCATTTTAGATCTTAGTTATGGAATAATAAATGTTATATTCCCTCGTTTCGTTTAGTGTGTGAACGCACTCGGTGTTTGCTCAGTTGAAGTCCCCCCGCGCCCGCCGCCGCCGCCCGCCGCCCGCACGGCCTCATCGAGGGCTCCCAAATCAAACAACATCTGAAACTATTATAACGTTGTATTACTGCGTTCCTTCCGAAGCCGAGATACAATTTACTTTCGAATATTTCAATTTTGTGCTGTTTATATTTTATTTTCAGTACTATATTTATTTTATTTTTTATTTTCTGTTAAAGTACCATTTTATCAATGACTGAATGACTATAAGTATTCAAAGTCTCTCAGTCATCTCTATAACTACATATATCTATGTATATTAGAATAGGATCCCAGGGCCTCCAGACCTACGTCATATTAGCAAAGCTGAAATTTTGAGGATTATTAATCTAATATGTAGTTAAGATTATATGCGTCCTTACTAACTTGAAAGTTCGGCCTTTTCCTTTTATCCCCAACTTAAGATATACGCTCACATACGATAAAGCAGAAACGCTCGTATTGAAAGATGTTTAAATAATATATATATACGAGTATATCGCGCTACCTCTGTAAGATCTTGAGCTTTATACAAAGCTAGCGAGAATATAAACAGAGCCTACTTTATAAGTCATGGCAAAAATAAGTTTCATAACACATAAATATCTAAGTAAATAAACAAATAAGCTTCACGCTGTATACCGCACAAAGCAGGATAGGCAGAGGGAACCTAGTGGTAAGCCACCTCGTTGCCCATTTTCTATTGAATACTGGAGGTATGCCGTGTTGAGTGGCAGAATTCAACGTCGTGCTTTGCCTCTACTTTTAATTGGTTTAATTTAATTTGATTTTACAAGTATTACCAAAAATATTTGTGCCGAAAGCTCAAAAGTCTCGTCGCCGCCCCGTCGCCTTCGGAATAGAAAACATTCGAGGAATGAGCACTAGAACTAGCTTATTACGTAGTACCGACGTCAGCTGCTGACTCGCGGGTCGTGACTTATATTCAGAAAGAAAAGATTTCGTAGAAAAGGTCACTTGACTATTTAATTCAATGGTTATTTGTTTTATGTAATAAGCTAAAATGTAATAGTTATTTTGAAACTGTAAAATTATATTTTAAAGTACTTTTCAAATGTACATCAAAGAACTTGTCTATGGAAATCTTCTTTTAACCCTCCATTCAGTCAGTCAGTACCCCAAATTTGAAGTTAAATATTTTGTTAGTAGTATGGTAAGTAATAAGTACAAATGAGTTTGTTAAAAAAATCCTAAAATACATAAAATTTTCGAAAATATTATGAATAGCATTACTGTTAATATTATGTAACATCCTAATATATTTTTCTATGTGGAATGGAATAGTACTTAAAAAAATATTAAAAATATTATATAACGTTAATCTATATATAACATATCTAATGTTAACATATTATCGGATGGATTCGTACTCACAACCACCACAGTGGTTCAACAGTTTCAATATTAGGCCCGTCAATCCCTGGCGCGGCGGCCCCGGCGGCCCCGGCAGCCCCGGCACGGCGTCCTCGTCGCTGGGTCACCGCCAATAATCCAGGCTACTGTAACGACTCTTTCATTCCGTACTTCGCTAAACTACCATCGGTTAAACGAGTAACTTTAGCATTCTCAAATCAACGGAATATTATTACGTCGAAACTGTATTTGAATATAAGTATATTATTATTTTATAATTGGAGTTTTTCTTGGACCGGACTAAAGTTACTGATTATTTACTTTGTTCTGTGCTTTCCATTCATTTAGAGCTGGACTGCGGAAACCAACGCATTTTCGTCTGATTAGAACTGAGAAGCAAAAATGGTGCGACCACAAACACTACTTTTTGGATTTAAAATATTTTTTTGGATACTCGAATGTCTATGTCCTAAGTAATCCATACCTATATTATAAATTCGAAAGCAACTCTGTCTGTCTGTCTGTCTTTTACGCAATCAGGGCCAAACCGCTAATTCAATTGTGATAAAATACTCATATAGAGATACTTGAGGGTCTTCGGATGAACATAGGTTACTTTTTTTTCTCATATTTGTAATATTGTCGATATATACTAATATATTAAAATACTTTTTAATTTGACAGGCAATTTATTCTGCCATGTTAATAACAACCGACCGTTGCTAAGCAACGGTTTGCAACGTTTGTTTGTTGTTATAAGAAAACGTCACCCAAAATGAGCTTGCTTAACGCATACACGGCGTGCGCCGACTCCACCTTGTGAGATACATAAAAACAATGTTTTACAAAAATATTGTTGTTTAAATAGTGTTTTAAAAAGTCCGCGATACACATACCATGTTTGTCTCTGAAGGTTGAGCAAAAGTAACCATTTTAATTAATTTACTTTATATTTATCGGGTTTAGCATTTCATCTAGATTGGAATTATAGTTTACTGTATAAAATTGTTATAAATTATTAAGAAGATGTCACTGATTCGAAATAACCTAGCCTACCAGCGGGATAGTATGACCGACGCGAACGGGCAGATGACTTTGACGGTTTTGTAAATTTTCATATATTTTCGAATTGCTGTTAATTTTTACGTAATTATTTGCTTTTTATAATTAACTTATACTTTTCTTTGGTTCTTCGCTTATTCGAGTATTAGTTAGATTTTCATTAATTTCTTGGTGTGGTTTAAGTTGCGGCCCTGCGCGGCATCGGCATAATATTATTTAAGTATTAAGGAGAGAATTGTTGGATATATCATCTCGGTTGGATGGTTATCTATACCGTTGTTATACACTTAATAAATTGTGGTTTTAGTTTTTTGGGATTTTATTTGATATTGCTCGCAAAACTTATCATATTTAATGTAGAAAGGACTTCAGTTATTTCATTTAGTATCTATGTACGCGCGCAAGGAAAACGAGTAAAAAGATTTTTCCCGGATAAATCAGCAAAATCGATCACTGAAAGTTCAATAAAAATTAGTTCAGTTAATCTGGATATTAGCTCGGGGAAAAAGAAAGACAGACAGAGACAAAATATATATATTTTTTTATTGTATTTGAATATTATGTAAATAGCCACATGCACTTGCAAAAACATAGCACAACACATTTAATTTTAATTCTTTTACATATTTATTTTACTTTGATAATATTAATAATGTAGCCGGTTTTGTTTAGTTTTTTTTTACTAATATTTTACTTTGGTTACGTTTACTTATATTTTTTTCATTTAAATTAGTTACATATTTTCAAAAACAATTTCCTAAATATATCTAATAAGCATTCATAAAGTTTAAGCGGGCGAAGCCGCGTCCGGGTCAGCTAGTTTTAATCAATAAATTTCTCTTTTATGATATTCGATGTTATCCTTCAGTAATATAACTTTAAGACGAACGATGTAGCCGACAATTTTTTCGCAGTATAAGAACAGCACTAACAATACTAAAAACGCATTTTGTCACGAAAGTTAGAAAACAGGTTCAATACCCGTTAGCTGGTACAATACTGTATAACAAATGTTCTACAACATTGTGTGGTTTTATCTGTGTTGAACTATGTAAATAAATAACGAATATTCATTTAGTTTTGTACATTTATTATATAATGCAATGGCTCTTTTATATAGTAATATTTCATATTATATTAAAATTTCTGGAAATAAGTAACGAAAAAATCTTTCATTTTTAGTAAGGCGCATAATATTATGGTCCGATTCAAGCTAAAACCAGCGAGTATTACCATACCGTGTCGCTATCTAAGCGTAGAAAGCACTTTAATTGGACGATCCTCGGCTCCAGAGCGACCCAATTTGGACGAAAAATGACATTATCAGCCGAAATGAAATATACTCATGCGTCGTGCGACGAATGTAAAGTATCACCTACAGGGGGTCCCCCAAGGCTCCCCGGGGGGCTCCTCAGGATGTGTACTCTATAAAATTTGAGTAATACCCACATGTATCTTGCTTATCTTAAAATGAAAAGTGATACTTGCGTAAAGGTGAAATCCTGATATTTTTGCAAGTTGTATATTTTTTTCTCAATTTATCTTGATACTACACAAAAACTACAAATAGAGATAGAGGTTGGATAATTGGTAACATTTTGTAATTTAATTTGAGCAAAGCTTAAGAAGTTATCGACAGCCGCAGCCCACAGGGCATACGGTGTACCACAAAAGCGGGCACTTCAAAGTGAAATATTTAATAAGAACTTAAACATTTTATCTTAAAAGTAATTTAAAAAGCAGTCTCAACACTCGGTGGATCGTAAAAATTGCATTACAGCGAGCGGTGCAGTCTGACGGCCGCCGCCGCGCCCTCCCTGGATGTTTACGAACGGGATCAACGAGGGATTCTTCGAATTATTTGCTTAGAATTTGGAAAATCTGTCAGCACATCCGTTATAAACGGTCGACAGTCATGATGTAAAGTAATGCAAATTGCACTCTATTTTCATATAAACAGGGGTCACAGGTTTACTATGATCTTTAATTTACTTCGGTAAACAATCATGATTGCTGGCCGTAAAATATTGGTACACAACTCACCTTTCTGGGAAGTCATGGTCCCCTGGCCTCAGAAAAAACTATCTGACACGATTTCTCGTTTTGGTAAAAAAAAAAATGTATGAAACACAACACTTTTCTACAAAATTTGCAACAAAAACCTTCATTCTGTGTCATATCTTTTTATCGTGATAGAAACTTCGAAAGTCAGATAAAATCTAACAAAGACGTAACGTTTATTGTATTATAGAAGTACCTACGTATATAAGTAAGAGTACCTACATGGAAACATTTTGTGATAAAACCAAGATTTAGCTTTATACTTTATTTGCGCGAGTCGGTTCTTACAGAATTTGACATATTTAATGAGAAACAAACAACGGGGACATGTACATTTGGAATTTATATTCAGGAATTACACAACTCACGAGCATCCGCTGTGAATGACTAACAATCACTTATTTTATACCTCAAGATTTCAAACTTGAGGCCAGTCGTGGCGCAGTGGCACAAACTGTGACTATAAAACCGACTGGTTGTGGGTTCGATCCCCGCTCGAGGAGATGAAATATTTACTTAAATTTATATTTCCATTTCTTCGCTCTGGCGTCGAGAACAAGCGCGGCGTTGAGTTCTGCCACTCAACACTCAATGCTTCCAGAATTCGGCAGAAAGTGGGGAACGGAGTGTTTTAACACTAGGTTCCCTCTGCCTACCCTACAGTGTGCGGGATACAGCGTGAAGTTGAAAAAAAAAATTCCAACTTGTAGGGGCTTACATATATTTTATAAGTATTCTAATAGACAGTAAATATGTTTTAATAATACAATTTATAGTTTATAACAATTTTAATAGTAAATAGAGACACAGCAGCAGGTGACGCGAGTGCGGTGCTCGTGCGTAACTAACGCATGCGACGCGGACGTCACTCGCGCTTTGCAATTGTTGGTGCACTTACAATGGTTCAAAGCCATTAGTGGTATTTCAAACACATCCTCGCTTTGTTTAGACGCCAGTGTGTATGACTGTCTCGATGATTTACTCTATGTTCGACCTAATAGTCGAGTCTGATACCTCTTTTATAAGAGGGTAGAGCGTATTGATTAAACTATATTGATACGTTCAAATGTTTTGAGACCAGTCGTGGCGCAGTGGCATAAAGTGTCACCGTAAAACCGATTGGTTGTGGGTTCGACCCCCACTCGAGGAGATGAAATATTTATTTAAATTTATATTTCCATTTCTTCGCTCTGGTGTCGAGGACAAGCGCGGCGTTGAGTTCTGCCACTCAACACGCAATGCCTCCAGAATTCGGCAGACAGTGGGGAGAGGAGTGTCTTAACACTAGGTTATTTTTATATAAATGTTTTTAAAATTATTTTCTATGACACTGATATTTAATATTCTTATTTGAAATACTGCCATAGACATATATATATGTAACATAATATTTATGATAAAAATACCTCAATTAAATGACGGTAACAAAATGAACCGGTTAGCATTTTAACAGTGACCGTTTCGCTGTATAATTTCATATTTATAAGTATAAAGGAAAGCTTTTCTTTAATAAAGTTCGTATAACAAATTTGACACTAACATCTCAACGCGTCAATCTCTTATTTATACTATAATATTAGTACAGCGGCCACTAATTCTACAAGAACTGATGAAAGTAACACAACAAGACTTCCTCTACAGCTTGTAATTTTGTAACAGGAAATAAGAGAAAAAAAAAACCAAATGTTGGACTATTCGGCGGTATAGGTAGAGCGGGCGGTAGAGCCGCTGGGGAGCAATTAAAATTACGGACTGACAAGTTGGAATGTTTTTTTTCTAAATCGTCCCAAATTGTATAGTAACTTTTATTTTACTTTATTGTCTTTGAATTATCGAGTTCGTTTTTCATTCAATCATTGTGTTTTTTACTATTAAACAAATTGGATATGAATTTATTTATCTGATGAAGCATACCATTGTAATAGAGGATAAACATGAAATGGAATTAATGTCTGTTGAATGTGATGCAGGATAGCTGCCAGTTAATGTAATAAAATTATATATTATACCATTGACTTTGAAAAGAGCAACTGTTGAGTTTCTTGCCGGCTCTTCTCAGCAGAACTGTCGTCCGAATCGGTGGCAGGTTTTTTTTGTTATATGTTCATTCGACGATTCAAAAGTGCTTATAAGAGTTTATTTGAATAAAGATATTTTGAATTTGAATTTGAATTTGAATATACCAAATATTAAAATGCATAATTTTATCTTCGCTTCGTGCTTTATTTGTATTTCTTAAGCCTATATCGATAGAGCAATATACAACGAGTCGAACGCCACTTGTAGACGAAATGTCTATAAGTGGACAATGAGAGAGAGTAGAGTCACTCAGCGTCCGATCCTATCCTAATATAAGTGAAGGAGATTCCTAGTTCAGACAACGGATTATTTTCATTTCCTCACTATGATAACAAGATAAAGCAGAACACAACATACAATATCACGAATATTTCATAGAGAATTGGGAATCAAATATCTCAACACGAGGCTCTCTCTGTGTAAGCAGTTATATGTATATAATATATCGTGTGAAGCTTAAAAAATATCGCTATAATCAAGTTTCATTGCCTATCTTTCCTATTTACGAATATAGAGGGAGTTTGATAAATTATACTAAATTACATATAATCGTCATATTTACGAAAACAGTACTAATAAAAACTATAGTATATACTTTATACAAGCACCGCCACGGCACCCCCCGGGACCGGAGCCA
Organism: Heliconius hermathena; assembly: GCA_013403705.1. Taxonomy (NCBI): domain Eukaryota; kingdom Metazoa; phylum Arthropoda; class Insecta; order Lepidoptera; family Nymphalidae; genus Heliconius; species Heliconius hermathena. The sequence goes on from JAAIXJ010000339.1 coordinate 29,850, forward strand.
CGTCGCCACACGCCACCAAAGCCAGTTTATCTGACAGCAGTAATTTGCGTCATTTCTGTATCAGCAATGTGTTTTATATTCAAACGCGACGCCCACGAACGTTGCGCGACCCGTTTTCACAAATCATGATATTTAATACTGAGACAGACAGACATTTAATATAGGAGTATCTATAATAATAATATGAATTTTATCTCATATTATTTATTATTAAACGCGCTGTTTTGTCATCTTTTGAATATTTGTAACGTATAAATTTTGATAACTATAAAATTTAATGGGATTTTTATGCAGTTAACGTTTATGTATTTATAATTTAAAATTTAATTTTTTTGAACAGAAAATGAATGAATATTTTTGAACAGTTTTCGAAAATAGCTTATATGAGTTTATAAAAACATCTAAAATCTTAAACAAAAGCGTTTTTAAAATGTATTCTTCACCTAAGTATGCGCTGGAATGTCTCTACAAATAGTTCGTATAGTTCAACGTCGTTATGTTCTCAGTTTCGGGGTATTCTTTAGCGGTTTCCAGTTCCAAGGAAGTGGTGTATCGCAAGTGTGGAGCGTCCCTACTTCCCGATGAGCCCATTGTTCTTTGTTGAACGATCGTTAATAAAATTCCGCCGCTGTTTGCCGATGCCTTAGTTCGGTCTGCGCAAACACTCCAGGTAAACACACCACGTGCTATATGTACGTGTACGTGTACAGGCGACGACGCGTATTGCTGCGCGTTTGAGCTCATTTTGGCTCACAATCATATTATTTAAGTTCCTGAGAGAGTTAAGTTGAATTCGTGTCCAAGTTGTTAGGAACTTTGTACGTACCTGAACGTAATCGAGCTGCGTATCCTGCTTGTGTCGATACAACCGTGTGTACAGTACAATACTGGCCTGTTTACTCATCAGTTTCTGAACATGGAACAAAACCAGCAATGGATCACATTACCGTCGTCATATCTGTTGTTTTACTTATTTTAGTACGTGCAAAGTTGCGGTCGGTATCGTATTAAGCGGGTATCGGCTGTCTCGGGGGAGGTCGTGTTTGTTCACCATCCCGTCAGCTCCGGAGACATTTGACTCGACAAAACTCTATTCCATTATAAGTATTTGTATTGGCGTATACAATAACTTCACAATACCCCCCTGACGAACACTCGCACGCAGAGACGCCACGTGCAGGCGACAGAGGACTCTATAGCTTGGATATAGCTTTGTTTTTGCATTGTTAGGATTTGAGAGTAAATACACACGCTGATAGCAAACAATAGAAATAATTACGGTTGAATTTTTAGTGACATGTATGTGACATGTTTTGGTCTGTAACGTGATTACGCCCACGCGCCTCTCCGCCTCTCCACCTCTCCGCTTCTCCGCCGCTCGGCGCTCACTCGCTCGCTCGCTCAGTGCGAGTCGAGAGCACAATTCAATGCGGATCAGCCGCTGATTGGATTCCTTTCATAATTTATTAAAGCCATTATCAACCGTTTGCTTATTTTCATATTTGATTTGCCTTTCAATTTACTTTTCAGTGAACACGATATCTGAAAATGTGTTTGTTATGTATGGAGTGTGGGCGAAACAAGCAATCCAATCTACTCACGTCTCTATTGACATAGCTATACGTCGCTATATGTCGCTATACGTCGCTATACTCGTAGCTAAGCGCCGAGCACGAGCTCAGTTAAGCCCTACATCGTACGCGCGGCGACGTTTGGATACATCCGATATTATATCACACGTATTCCTATTTGTGTTTTGTATGAGCCAAACAGGCTTATACGATAAGCGTGTGCACTGTAATGTATTAATTTTGCAGCTATTGTATCACTAGGTCTGTACTTTATAGTGGATCAATAGTTATTTAACTTATTTTATGTTTATCTGTATTAATTGAAAGCTTAAAATACTAATTGTAAAGTTAAAGTAAAAAAAACCCTATTTTGAAAGAAAGTACAACAAAAAGTAAAGCAGCTCAAAATTATAAAGTCATATTTCACTGACTGAATATTTTACTTAAATACATATATTAAAGTGAATGGAGTACGTAGTGTGACTGATGATGATGGATCGGGATACAATTTGGTATATGACATAAACATCCGTTAAAAAAGAATGGAGGAGGTTTTTCATACATTTCAAACCCGTGTGACGAATATACTTGTAAAAATGATTAAGCTACGAGGTAATTTATCCTCCAGATGAGTTCAGTTTCCTATATGGCCAATTACCTACACCCGACGCAGAGTAAAGATACATATAAGTAATAATTCTGTCACAATATAAGATGAATGTCTCCTTTTGCGCTAAAACTTTCCCAAAAACCTTGTTATCTTAAATAAGTAAAAGCATTATCTTACTATATGATAAAAAACGTTATTCCAAAGTTCATCTGATCCTGACAGAGCCCACAGAGCCCACAGCGCCCAGGCGACAGAAGTGCGTCGATCCATCACTGTCCGCTTTTTACCGCTCTCGTCTGTCTGCCCCGCGCTCGTTAAGCAGTTTACGCTCGAGTGTCGAATCCTTCGGATCTCCGATCTTTGAGCTTACTTCTATCGACGACTAACTGGTTATTGTTGTAATTAACAAATTATTAATATTCGAAAGTTTAAAACGTATTGAAGATAGCAATCATCTATATTTTTTTGTCAAAAGGCAAAGTATTAGTAATGATATTATGGTTAGACCCTTTTCGTGCCATTTGTAACTGTCTAAAACAATAGTGTTCAGTTCGGTTATTATAGGCTTAAATTTCATATGAAAGAAGGTTGAAATAAAAAATACGACAAATTGTTGTATCAGATTGGCGCAACGGCACAATGACGACACTTACTGCAAATGTGGTGATTGCGAAATGTAGATCTCATTCTCATCGGAGGATTAAATTATCTTCATTTCCTCGCGCTGGTGATAAGACAACGCGCAGTGTTGACCCACTCCCCACGCAGTGTCTCGAATATTAGATGGTGCATAAGGAACTAACTACCTCTACCACTATATTTCCTCTACTGAGGTATATAAAAAGATGGTAGAAACAAATGTTTCTAAATATTTTCTTTGACTTTACATTAACAGTGCTATAGTATGTTTTCTAAGACCGACACGGTCGTGTACACACTACACAGTCCGTGTAAGACGCTAACCCTCCAGCGAGGTGTGAATCGATCGCTCCCAAACACTAAATACCTACTCCTAGTTCACACCTCCTCGACGCGAAGTCGGGTCGAATCATTTAAACCCCTCTATCTAATACATACGACACTCTCTCGCCTCGTCTCTTATTGTGTACGTAATAAGGACTACAATCGTATAATAGCTACATTTTTCTTTAACGCACTTCACATGTTAGCAATATTTTAGCGGCTATCCATCATATTGTTCGTGAAATCGTTTTAGCTTCATAAAATAGAGGTTAATCGATTTTGAATTTTATTCAAAGTTATTAAAGACTATAATACACTGCAAAAGTTTGTAATTTCAAAATTAACTTTGTCAGAGTTTCGTTCTTTACTCGCAACAATAAATTTATCACTTAATTTTCTTATTTCTTTTTTTTTATAAAATTGTTATATTTAAATGATCTGTTCTATCTCTCTATTAGACGGGTATTCTTAGACACCACCGTGGATTAGTTTTGAAATGTGTAAGATATAGTAGTGCGTTGCTTTTTCTCTGGATTAAATAGTTATATACAGATTTTCTCGTTCTGGTAGACGAATTATTGCGTTGAGTTCCACCACTCAACACGCAGTGTCTCAAAAAATTTTGCGTAAAATGGGAAACGGAATGTTAGGTTCCCTTTCCTATCCTGTAATGCGGGAAAAAACGTGAAACGTTTATCACTTATTAAAAAATAAAAACACTAAACCTTAGTAACCAATATATTACAAATACACGATCACATGGCATGTGGTACCATGTGTTGCGCTACAATCGATATCATTTGGACTTTATAATGTACACTATCAGCATGAGTCAGAATTGGCACAAACGAGAAACACAACAAACCATGCACCATATTTGGGTCACACCATATTCGTTTTAAAAATGTTCATGTTCATACATTTTTCATACACCGCTGTTGAAATAGAGATAAATTAGGACTTCGTGATAAATCGCTCTATTCAAGAGTTTTAGGCAATCAATCCAGTAAGCAGCTAAACCTAAAGCTGCTATTCATCTGCTTCACTTCTATATTCGAGATATAGTATATCTCTTACGTAAGCTCACTTTTGTATAAAATTTAAGCCCACATTCATTGTATCATGGACAATTAACTAATTAAATAGGATTTATTAACTTAAATGGAAATTACAATAATAAAAATAATGGTTTTCTATCTACATAATGAAACCCTCGTGGCACAGTGGGGCATCATCTGCCTGTAAACGTTAAAGTTGTGGCTTCGATTCCCGTTGGAGAATAATTTATGTTCAATTGCTCGCTTTCATAAAGACAAAGTTAAAAGTTGAGTTCCGAAAATCAATACACAATGTCCTACATCCAGGAGAAATGTAAAAAACGGAGAGTTGACACCAGTTTTTCTCTTTCTATATGCTGTGTATATGGGGCAATAATGATACAACTAAAATAACAATCTACGAACACATAGATATTTGACATTTTTCTAACATTACTTAAAAACGATGACTCGCTCGTTCGTTAAACGTCCATTTTAGAGGTAGAGTTAGCGTCGGTCAGTAAATATTTTTATTACTAACATCGTGAGGCATTAGGGCGCGCCCACTGAGTCCTGTCTGTGGTGTCGCTGTCGCCCTTTTTTCGAATGGACTTAATGCTGTTGACCTGGAATGGTCTTGACAGCGTCACCGGGCTGGGAGGGGCGAGTGTAGCTCGCCCCAGAAGACAAGAATTACGAGCTTTGATGGACGCTCGTGAAGTGATGGCGATCGCGGGGGAATGCCCCGCGTACGCTAATCATGGTGGGTTTCGTCCATTGGACCCCGCCGCGCCGAGGCGCGGGCGTGCCGTTAGATATGACTGGCCTCGCCGCCTCTTACGGCGGCGGAGAGTGGGACGTGGGACTGAGGAGTGGATCCTCCCAATGTATTGGGCGTTGGCAGCAGTGATGGGATCGTCGGGGTCCAGAAGCACGCTTCGAGGGNCCATTGGAGAATAATTTATCTTCATTAGCCCGCGTTCATAAAGACAAAGTTAAGCGTTGAGTTCCGAAAATCAATACACAATGTCCTAAATCCAGGAGAAATGTATTATAGAAAACGGAGAGTTGACACCAGTTTTTTTCTGTCTATGTGCTATGTATATGGGGCAATGATGATAACACTAAAATAACAATCTACGAACACACAGATATTTGACATTTTTCTAACATTACTTAAAAACGATGACTCGCTAGTTCGTTAAACGTCCATTTTAAAGGTAGAGTTAGCGTCGGTCAGTAAATATTTTTATTACTAACATCGTAAGGCATTAGGGCGCGCCCACTGAGTCCTGTCTGTGGTGTCGCTGTCGCCCACCGCCCGTCTCTATTTATACACTTGCCCATGTTTTTGTCACGACTTTTCGTTTTCACATTCGTGGATTCAAAGTATAGCAGGGAAGGCAGAGAGAGGGAGAGATTGGAGTGTTGATTGGAACCTAAAGCCGCTCTTTGTTTTAGTAGAACAGGTGTATGGAATTAATGTTGACTTATACCTGAGATAGAGTATCTACACAAGCTCTGTGCACCATACTGTCAAATACTGCACCATTTTGATAATTGGTTTTATCATAATATTGGATAATGTTTAATTAAAATTAAGATTCTTTACAGTACAGTGGAATTTATAAGCACTGTGTGCTAAAAATGTTTTTGTTATTTATTTAGTTTTATAATAACTTAGCTTTCCTTACCAAATTTACTATTGACATATCTTAATTTATTTAGGTATTTCACAAATTTCTGAATTTGACAGTTTTATTTAAAGTAATAATTGATTTCTTCTGTTGTTTACACATGTTACTACCTAAGTTGTAACTTAGGAATCCACTAAACTGAATTCAAATACTGTAATAAAAATCTATAAATATAATATTATAGGATAATATAAGAATGTAAGATTACATTTTAATATATAATGTTAATTAGTAATGAGTAGCTAAGCACACATACATATGTATATTAGTAATGTAACTCATTTGATATATTAGCAAATCGCCGAATATAGCTATGAAACAACGCCAAGATGACTGACGTACTGCGTTCACTGTGTCATCTGTATTTTTAAACATTTTTAAAAGTGTTATTCCACACTTAGAAAAGAAAAATATGTACTTATTTAGAAAACATATAAAAAATTTAATTAAACGATAATTTTAAGTAATTATCTTTGGGTAGCGGAAATTTGAAAAAATCAGAGATGCTAGCAACATAAATAAGTTGTAACAGGCGTATAAAAGTTTCGACGTAGCTTCATGAGAACGTACGGCTTAGTCGGTTTCCAGGAGGCGCGGATTCGAGTCCCGCTACATTAAAAAAAAATTATACGTTTTCTAAATAAGTATGTGTCATCTGTAATTCAAATATATCTCTATATAAGTTATTGTGGTGAAAAGACGAACAGGTTTACTTTAAGCCTTTATTTGAAGATGCATTTGAAGCCAATTAAGGTAATTAATTATTACTCCGTCACTTAACACGCATTTTTGGAAAATTTGGCGGTGCGTGGAGAAAAGAGTGTCATAAAATTGGGTTCCCTCTGACTACTGCACTCTGCTACCTGTTGGAAGCAGTGTTAGAGGCTAGAGAGAACTTGGTGTAATGTAAAGAAAGTTTTCTATTTAAATTTTAGCTAATATCAGACATATTTCCATATTTTATATATTTTTTGAGAAACTTAACATATTATGTAAAACTAACAACCAATGGCAAGCACATCCCAAGTAAGTTGTTATCACTCAACGTGACACATCCCCGTATGACGTGACGCTTACTTTTAATTAAATATAATAAAATAGTTCATTTATCTGTCACGCGCACGCGGTCGACTCCGACATCGTGCGGTGATAGATTTGATACTTTACTGTGAAACCAAACTCTCTAGGTGGTCTTTTTTGTAGAAACCACACAGAAATGAGTATATTGTATAAATGAATTTTTAATGATGCAAACTGCGATTATGTTGATAAGGTTCAATTATTTAGTACTAATTATAATTATAAAATAGCGCCTGTTTCTGTGTTTCTATTAAATATATACATATAGTAACATGCATGGTTCCTATTCAATTTGAGCAAACTGGCTATGTTTAAAAGCATATAGTTAGAAAAAAAGTCCTAAAATAAAAGAAATTTAAATTATAAAGATACAGTTCTTTTATACTCGTGTGAGAAGACCGTATTATAAATATAATTTAAATATAAATTTTAGTTAATAAAGGATAATAAAAGACCTAGGAAGTATGTTTAGTCGAAACGAACTTCCCATACATATCATAATCCGAATTACAAAAAAAAACACTCTTAAACAACTGCTCTACAACAGCACAGTAGTTCCTGTTACATATTTTCTTTCAATTAGACATCAAAGTATGTTTCTCAGGCAGATGCGGTTCTCATAGTTCTAAGTAGCTTCTAATAAAAACTGCCCTATCGCCTTACACGTGCTCCACTTCCTCTAATGATATGACACAAAAAATGTGACGTTGGTATTCAATACTACATGGCTTAGGTACTAGATATTATTTGTGATAACTGGAATATGGATTTTTATGAATTTTCTTTGTCTTGTTGTTTTTATTGTTATTATGTATCCTTAGTAAGAATATCGTTGAACAGGCGAAGGACGTAAAATATTTAAATCTTTTTATTTAGGCATCTACGGCTAATTAAGAAACAGTCTGAATCTTGAATAGGAAATATAAGAAAAATAAATATCACATAAATATTTCTCGGTAATATTTGAACGTGCTACTATCATCGACCACTATCAGTTTTAAAATAATATATACTTTCTTATTAATAAAATATTATTAAAATATTTTAAATAGTCTAATTATACCAAATGAAATTGCTTTAAAAACAAATTAACTTTTTACTTTAAATTTAGCGTCGATAGTTTCACACGGTTGTGAAAATCCTGCATTATCAATTTAGCAACTAACAGTTCTTAGTATGAATAATTATCTAAAATCGATTCTGACGAGTTAGCTATGACGAATCGGGAGGAACGTCTTTAATAACCGTTCGTGAGTGTCGAATGGTTATGAAACGTTACAGACGGTAACGGGCGGTCGTCACGACCTCGGACGACGGAGAGAATACCGCCTTTCGTGACTCATTAGTGTTTGTGAGGACTTCTTCGAATTTGCTTTATACAGATTTACTTCAAAAAATATTTGATGGAAAATGAGATAAGTGACATTAAAGAAAACTTTTGACGGAAACTTAACAAAATTGGGTTCGCGCCGTGTTGCTGTATAGAAATGGTTATATTTACTGTTTAAATTATAGCAATGATTTTTCAACCTATTGGGAAAAATTTGCATTTATTAGATACTTTAGTACAACGCACAGTATTAAGTTATGCCTGACCTGCCTACGCCTGATGATGAACAGAGTGTTTTATTCATCATCAGGGCTAGTTAAAGCTTGACTTATCACTCCAAAAAGCAGACTTGTTAAGTGAAACAGCATTCACTATAGAAAAGCTTAAAATATATTTTTAAATAAAACCGGGCACTCTATTCCCGTGCACTCGTACTCGTAATAGCTACAATAGTCACACCCGGCTCGGTGCACTCGTGCATTTATACACGAAATGCAATTCAAAGACAGGCTTAGAGCGGACGGCAGCGGATTTAGCTCTAGATTTTTTTCAAATAAAAGGTATTGGACCGATATCGCGCACAATCCAGTACGGACGCTGCTGCTGCTACTGTACTGCAGTCAGCGCACCCGCTTATAGAACACGCTTGCATTTAGTCACGTTGACACTTTGCTGGATGTATACCTGGACGACTGTTGTACTCTTTATATGTATTTGTTTGTATGTGAATAAAAACTAAATTTTAGAAGGTCAGGCTCGTGGACATTCTCTGTACTCTTCAATTTTTATAGTTTCGCTAATCTATATGATACAAGGTGGGCAGAGAGAAACTAGTTATAAGATACTTTCTGCCTAATATCGACTCATTTAGTTTCGATTGGCAGAGCCTAATGTTGTTATTCCTAAAAATCATAACGCTTTATCATTTTTTTATAGGAAACGAGCGAAATTTAAAAATTCAAGAGCTACCTCGACCCAATTAACAGTAGAAGTTAATTATCAGTCGGTCGTCGAGTCCCGGCGACTCCCGGCGTGTCAGCCGTGTCATCCGTGTCAGGTGTCACCGCCGAGACGGATCGCTGCGGACCGCTCTAATGAGCCACCACCGATCGAAATGGGTTTTTTTTTCATTATACTCTTCTCTTACTTTCTGGGTCCAATTTTTTTATTAAGATGGGTATAAATATTCATAGTTTATTATAATTCAAAATAAGTGCGACTGTATGACTAGTACCTATACTATACTAATATATCGTCTTGTCATATTAAACAAAATATATGAATGTTCATACTTTCATTCATATTACACAAGTTGTGTGAATCAACTGTTTAAATAAATTATTAACAAAAACATATTTAGCAACGACTATCAGGTAAATAAAGATAATCTTGGTAAAATACATTCAAACTAGCCCACTAGTTATATGTACATATATTGAACGACGTCTTTTTTTTACACATGATACGCTGTAGAAATAGAAATACTTCATATTAAATCAAATTAAATTAAATCAGTTTCACGCTGTATCCCGCACACAGCAGGGTAATCAGACGGAACCTAGTGTTATGACATTCCGTTCCCTACTTTCTGCCGAATTCTGGAGGCATTGCGTGTTGTGTGGCAGAACTCAACGCCGCGCTTAACCTCGACACCAGAAAGCGATGCGAAGCGAAGAAATGGAAATATAAATTTAAATAAATATTTCATCTCCTCGATTGGGGATCGAACCCATAACCACTCGGTTTTACAGTCACACCTCGTGCCGCTGCGCCACGACTGGCCTCGAAATGCTTCATCTTCGCCGAGCAGTCGTGATCGTAGCTTAAGAGTAGCTAGTGTTTCTCACAAGTTGTTCGAATATATAATAGCAAAGTATAACGAAGAAGACAACATATGACATCGGTAAAAAAACGGAGTGTCACTAAATTACACTAGATTCTCTCTGCCTCTCCTGCTCTATCGAAGATAAAATTTGTCACAGAAAACAAAAACATATTATTTTAACATTACAACAATCAGCTAAACGCATGTACTACAGCCAGGCTGGCTGGATGCAGTTGAAAACAATTCAAAATAAACGAGCGCAGCACTCAAAAGCGTCGTTACAGACACAAAAACCTTTTAGTTCCCATAACAGTTTGCATAACTGAACTGTCCGCATTCAATATATTTGTATTTAAAACTTGTTTAATGGATTCGCAGTTACCGCCGCGGTTTATATTTTATCCTGTTGTGCAAATGGTGGGCCGTCGTACGTTTTAAATGGACTAAATGTAACCAAATGTCTTTGTTTGTTTTAATTTTTCATTTTTTTAAATGTAAATCTCATATTAAGTGCGTAATGCGTTTGTGTGCTTTGTCATTTTCTGTCTGTCCGTAAAGAGAAAGCTTAGCAGCTTAGTAATCATCATGTATTCTTTGGATTTGAAAAATGAGTACTATTTTTTTATGAAACTGGTATTTGGGCATTGGTGTATTGTCAGGAAGAGGTATTAGGAGAGGATTTCTTGAAATTCCTGCTAGAAAAGGAAACATGCGATTCATTTTACGTCTTAAAGTCCACATATACAAAGTTACGAACAAAGACTAGTTGACCACTAAAACCGTTTAGAGTTTTAAAGAAACTTTTAAATATATATTTTCACTTTAACAACTAACTAAGAATAACTGAAGAGTTAAAACGCTATAAATTCATAAGTGAAACAACGACTCGTTCATAATATTTACGACACCTATCTACTATCTACTATTGCTTACATACAACATTTACAATCGCTTACAACACTCATACATCACATCTTCAAGACAAAAAGCCAATTACTGAGTGCGGAAGTTGTAATGAGACGTGCAATAGCTCACATTAGAGCACTACCTACCTGCCTGCAGTACTTCAGTGCTACAGTGCTGCAGTGCTGCAGTGCTGCTGTGCTGCAGTGCTGCAGTGTGTCAATCATGCAGTCAGTCATCCCAATTTGTATATATGTATGTACATATGTATAATGTATATGTAAAAGTGTTCGATGTGTAATAATGTATTGAAGCCATCGTAATGCAACGCCACGTTTGACTGTAATCGCGATGGTTGTGAGTTCGATTTCCACTCGGAAGAATGAATTATTTTCATTTCCTCGCTCTGGTAACTAGACTTTTTTCTTGTCGCGGCGTTGAGTGTGGTCTCTTAACACATGTGACGAAAATTGGATAATATGTAGAGAACGGAGAGTCTTAAAAACAGGTTCCTTTCTATTCTGTTCTGCGTACGTTGCTAATATCCATATAAAAAGAAATTGCACATCCCACAAAAATATAATAATTATGTAAATATATTGGACTAAATAAGGATAGTTGTTGATAATTATTTTAAACTCTTGTAGACTAAGTAAGCAGACTGACAACACGTAGTGTAAGACTGACAAAACTAGTACATTCATTAGATTTTTGGATTAATAAATGTACGACCGCTCTTTACGCAAGAATAGATCAGTTACTGGCGGTTTGTGGTCACCCCCACCCCCCCTTGTTGAATGTGGACAAGCGCGAGGAATTTATACGCATGCCCTAAACTTACAATGGTTACATTAACTTGTGAAACTATTCTTAATCTTATTTACAATATTATTGCAAAAACGTTGTCTCTACATGACAGTAGATAATAGAAATTCCAGTGCCCCCAAACCTACGTCATTTTAGCAACGGTGAATTTTCAGCTTTGACGTAGGTCTGGGGGCCCTAGGATCTTGGGCTATAGAGTTATACATGATTACTGATATTAGTAAGCAAAATTTATAATTGATCGCACATCTCATATATAGGACGATACGAAATGGAGAAATCTGGCACTCTCTACTTTCCGCCTAATTTAAGAACGTGGTTGGTTTCTGTTTCTGAAGATTCCATATAATATGAAACTGTGAGTACGCTATCATATATGTATTTATGTATGTCAGTACATACAATGCAGCTGAATCGATTACCGAGCGTGCGGTCTCTCCATAATACATAGTTCAGCAACTATGCAAGATAGCATCTTTGAATAATGTCGATTGTACTTATTCTGGCCTTTCCACACAATACTACCCTTCGATTTAACTGCTAAGTTCTTATAACAAGGGAGGAAGGTAGTAATTACTTTAAAAGTCGCGTTCTGAGCGACTCACGCGCATCCCCTTTTATAGATATTGTTCGAGGAACTTTTGTTCAAGACCCTCAGTACGTGAGAATATTGCAAATACGAACCTATATATTATATATAAAACTATTAATTAAAAGACATTTGTAAAAGTAAATTTCTTTAAAATTTTTACGCATCATTTATTATGCATTCCTTTTTTGTACGTAGTATTGTAAAAAGAGCTGATGTTATATCGATTAAAGTTTCTTTTGTGTATTTTGTATAGTATGCGACTATTAGTTTCTTTGCATAGTGGATGTTAACGATCGGGTCTTAGTCGCAGAATTTGTATTGCTTGACTCAACACTATAGTTCTTGATCCGAATCTTACTTGGAGAGATTTTTTTTTATTTTCACGTTGTATCCCGCATATTGCTATGGTATGAGTATGGCAGGAGGCTAGTGTTAAGTCAGTTCGTTCCGCCAATTTCGCATCAACTGTGTGTCATAACTCAACGCTGCGTTCTATTTTGTCACAATTGTTGCGTTTACAGCCAGATGCTGTGCCTGGCCGTGCTATGTTTATATTTATTAATATAATTATTTTACAAATCTAAATCCTTTATGTATTTTAATGTTAAAATGTTTTATTTATAGAAAAAAAAATATTCTTACGATGTTTTTTACTCTTAATGGTACATCGTTTCCATATATTACCCGCCGTGTTCCCTGTACAGCGTGAACTCTGCTCACCCGCGCCAAGTCGCTACTAGCACACTAGGAATAAGCAATACTGATGAATTTATGTAAATGGTTTTAGATTTTTTACACTAATTTTATATTTTGATTGCGCTGTGTAGGATGAAAGCACCTGGTCAAACAACCTATTCCACATTACGACCAACTCCTGAGACCTTGCGTGTTCAGTGGCGGAATCTAAGGCTCAGGTGGGAATCGAACCCACACTCGTCAAATTTCAGTCAAACGTTGTAAATCATATTAGTGACAATATCTGATTGTAAGTTCGGTTTTAAGAAATTTTATTGAATTTATTATCATTGTTGATTGTTTTATATTTGAGGCTGTAGCGTTGTGGCACAGAGGCACAAGTGTGGCTGTAGACGTAATGGTTGTGGGTTCAATTCCCACTCGGATGAATGAAATATTTAATATTCTCATTTCCTTGCCCTGATAACGAGACAAAGTAACGTTGAGTTCCGCCATTCAATAGCCAGTGCTTGAAAAACTTGCGAAAAGTGGGGAACAGAGTGTGTGTGAGTGCGACGATTCGATTCCCACTAGGGAAAAATATTTTCGTTTCCTTGCTCTGGTTCCCCACTATACACACTCATATGTACACTACACACACTCGCATACAACGTAGAGCCGTCCGAATCGTTGGAGACTCAATGATCTGTCCAGGGCTTAAGACATTGGCTTTGCGTAGAGATGTCTCCTCGCTGTGCGTTCTCTATCGCATGTATCATGGGGAGTGTTCTGGAGAACTGTTTGACCTGTTACCTGCCGCCGAACTTTCTAACCGCACAGTACGTCACAAACTCAAGTATCATTCACACCATCTGGATACGTGGCACTCCACTACCTTCCAAAAGCGCGTACCTTCAAAAAGCCCCCTATCTCCACCTTAAAGGCCGGCAACGCACCTGTGCTCCTCTGGTGTTGTACAGGGTCGTGGGCAGTGATCACTTACCATCAAGTGACCCGTACGCTCGTAAAAAATAAAAAAAGACGGAGTATCTTACGACAGAGTTCTTCCTACTTAGACTGCTATAAGCAGGATACAGAATAAAGCTAAAAAAATCTCATTTCCACCCAAAATACCAGTTAGGTGCATTGCAGTACCTGTAAAAGTAGTATATACATACCCGTAGTCGCTCCGTAGGTAAGCTCGCCGCAACTCTCGCCACAATTTCGTAAACAATTCATTTTCATTATTTACAATACATATTAATATTCAAAGCGGACCGCAGCGCGGTGCGGCGCGGTGTTACAATAAAACTGATGAAATTTGTTGTTTACGCGGATTATAATAAAATATTTCTATAAAAGTAAATATATTAAATGTATTAATTAAATTTTTATTTAGTAATCGCTTTATATAAACGCTTTATATAAAAGTGTTCGTTATCTATAATTCAGGGCCATGCGCCAACGGAAAGATCGACTGAAGAGGAAACTGATAATTTCTACGAAGAACTGGAAGTCGCTCATGAACTAGCCGACAAGAAAGTCATAGTGATGGGAGACTTTAATGCAAAAATTGGCAGCTATAAAACAAATATTTATCCAATTCTGGGACGACATAGTTTTGGTGAACGCAACGAAAGAGGCGATCGACTTATCAACAACTCTTTACAACACAGGCTATCTACAATGAATACCTTTTTCAAGAAAAAACAAAGCCATAAATGGACCTGGCGTTCACCCGCCCAGAAAATCAGGAACGAAATTGATTCCATAATGATAAATAATTATAAGCAAATAACTAACCTGGAAATACTAAGCAATATTCACTTCCCTTCTGATCATAGACTAGTTAGAGCAACAGTGCTGTTAAGAAATCCACCAAAGAGTAGAAAGAACTTTTCAACACTACCAAAGTTTCCGACGACTGAAATAGAAATTACAGAATACAAAAAAAAAACTTAGAAACAAATCTAGGAACTAAACAAATCAACCTAACCGATACTCAATCCTACTATAACTTCATAGAAAAAAACATATCGGCGCGCCTACAATTGAAAGACATAGATCAAGTAAAAGAACATAAAATTTTCACTGGACAAACAATATTTTCACTGGATATATAATATAATTAATCAACAGACAGAGACAGATTAAACAAAAATACTTATTTAGAAAACGTATAAAAATTTGAACGTAGCGGGACTCGAACCCGCGCCTCCTGGAAAACGACCAGGCGCTCTGACCATTCTGGTGTTGCACGGGTTTTCTTTCCTAAGTGTGGAATAACACTTTAAAAATGTTTAAAAATATTTAAAAAATAGTATTCTCTCTTGCCAAACGATAATTCTTAGTAATTATCTTTGGGTAGCGGAAATTTGTAAAAATCTCCCTACAGAGATACTAACAACATAAATAAGTTGTAACAAGCGTATAAAAATTTCGACGCAGCTTGGCGAGAACGCATGGCTTAGTGGTCAGAGCGCCTGGTCGGTTTCCAGGAGGCGCGGGTTCGAGTCCCGCTGCGTTCAAATTTTTGTACGTTTTCTAAATAAGTATCTTTCTTTCCTAAGTGTGGAATAACACTTTAAAAATGTTTAAAAACAGATGAAACAACTTGACCACTACAGCTCCAAAATTGGCTAAGATATGAACCAACGTAAAACCAAGATACTTACTAACAGCTACAAATATCCCATCATAATTAAAGGTAATATCATAGAATTCGTTGACGACTACATATACTTAGGAAAATAAATATCATTTAAAAAGACTAACAACGAAGATGAAGTATCCAGAAGAATCTACGCGACCTGGAAAAAGTTTTGGACATGGAAAGAAACCTAAAAGGAAATTACGAACTACGTCAAAAAAACGTTGTGTTTGATACATGTCTCTTACCATACTTGCTTTACGGATGCGAAACTTGGACATTCACAAATAAAGTTAAGCAAACAATAAAATGCGCCCAAGCCATGGAAAGAAGCATGCTAGAAATCAGAAAAATACAAAAAATTAAAAATGACCATATCAGACAAAAGACAAAAATTACTGACGCTCTCAAACATGCACTCACACTAAAATGTAGGTGAGCTGGCCACATCTCATGATACACAGATGAAAGATGGACAATACAGATCACGCGATGGAAAGGCCCAAGTGGAATTAGAAACATTGGTAGACCGAAGAGAAGGTGGGGTGATGATATAACACAGATAGCTAGAAAAACTGGCTAAAACTAAGTAAGGACAGAGATTCCTGGAGAAGACTGGAGGAGAAGACTGGAGGAGGCCTTCACCTAAAATGGGGTCCATATTTTAAAACTCAGTAACCACTACTAACATCATTATACTAATTACTTATACGTTTATCCTAATTCACTAACTTATTGTAACTTGAAATATGGAAATAAAAGACTTTATTATTATTATTATTATTTATATAAACTGTTTTGTGTTTCGACTCTTGTCCCATTTGTTGAAGTCTAAGTAAAAAGGATATTTATATAAATTACATAAAATATATACTTTTTTAGCGTCACGCTGTTTGTATTTTCTGTAGTTAAATTAAAATAGCAAAACGCGGCGCAGAAACACGATGGTGCGCAGTGTCTTAACATTAGGATGGGAACCTAGTTCCCCAAGCTGCAAAAAATAGATAACAATATTTATTTTTAAAAACAATACCTACATATTATAAATATTAACGATATCGTCTGATAAGTATCACGTTACGTTTCGTGACCACAAATGCACCACGAGGGAGCCAATCGACTAAATAATAATAAACTATTATCGAAACGAACAAACCTATGAACGACGTATATACATTTATATATTTTATAACGAGTTTACTTATGCTATTATAAAAAAAAACTGATACACTATGTCTCGATTAGGAAATGAACTGACGATATCCGCCGTTAAATGTAATACCACAGCGCCATTAACATACAATAGAATACATACATACATACTAACAATATTACGGAGCTTCAAGCAAGTACAACATTCATATCAAATTTAAGGTTATATTTTACATGGAATAGATTTTTGTGATACTGTATTTAAATGCATTATGGCAAGAAACTATGTAAATAATAAATAAATAGGATATAAATTAAAATATTTATTTATTTAATCAAATTCAATGTTCATTAATGCTAATAAAATTTATATACTGAGTTAAGGCCAGTCGTGGCGCAGGGGCATAAGGTGTGCCTGTAGACGGGACTGGTTGTGGGTCCGATCCCCACTCTAGGAAATGGGTGGGGAACGGAGTGTCTTAACACTAGATTCCCTCAGCCTACTCTGCTGTGTGCGGGAAACAGCGTGAAACGGATTTAAAATGTATATACCAATTACGAATTATTTAGTATCAGTTTGTCCACTTGGAATTTTTTGCCTGTTAACGGTAACGATAATTAGAATTTCTTTATAGAAAATGTTTATATTTGTAATATTTTGTTTTACCTTCCTAGAAAACAGACATTTGTCACTTAGACCGTCGTAACACATCGACACGTCCTTTAAATATAAACAAGACGGTTCTGGGTCCCACTCGGGGGAAAAAAAAAATTAAATTTCTACGCTCTGTTAATAAACAAAGTGCGGCGTTAAGTTCCACCACTCAATACGTCATATCTTAAAAATTGGACCAAAAAATGAGGAATGGAGTGTCTAACAGTAAATTCCCTTTGTACCTACTCTGCCATAATGTACGGGATACAGCGCGAAGTGAATAAAGTTAGTAGCCTACAACGTAAAATCAGATTTCAATGTAAATTTATGAAATTTTTCAATACATTCCCCCGTCGCCGTCGCCGTCGCCATGCCGAGTGGCGACGCGGCCTCGAGTGCTTTATCTGCAACTAATGAATATTGATGCGACGCTGAATTCGAACCTCAACACTTCAATACTTCCAAATTGCTTCAACCGCTCTCGAGCGTCGGATCAATTTGGACGAACTATTCATTCAAATGACTTTCGCTCGCTTTTCTTATATTTTTATGACAGATCTTTTTTATCTTTTAGTACTTACTGTATAATATTTTTTTTATCTTTTAGCACTACTGTATGTATTTATTTACGTTTCAATCAATGGGAAATTTTCATAACTGAGCGCGATGCTCGTGAGTTCAAATCTGAATCTGGGTTATCTACAATAATTACTATTTAAAAGGCAAAGCACGATGTTCAGTCCCGACACTCAACACGCAATGCTCCAGAATTCGACAGAGAGTGCTGGACGGAGTGTTCTTTANTATGTACATTTAAAGTGGTGTTGATTAAAGTCAGTGCTATTCGTAAGTAGACTTTTATTCATCTCCATCAGCACTACAATTGTGCTTAGCAGCTTTTTAACTCGCTTTGGGAAAAAGTGTATTATAGCTTACCTTAAAACATAGTTTTTTAGCAGTCCATTTGAAAATTGAGCCTTTATAATAACAAAGAATGGCTCTAAAGCTTTAAAAACTGTTCAATATGATTAATTTATAATATTTATTAATATTTTTAACATACGAAACTAATGTAGTTAAGTCAATCAACACGAAATAGAAAAAGATCCTAAATTAGGCTCTAAAACTGTATAATTTTAAGTCCATTGTGGCGCTGTTGGACATGTTCAGTAATATGAGGGTAGTGTTAAATATATACTTACATATCTCCAGAAAGAAAAGGATTTTTTTTATTTGATTTCTTTGAAATATTTAAGTTAAGAAATAACTCAAACTCTAATAATAAAAATGATAAAAGAAAAAATCATTAATCTAGAAATATTTAATCAAATTTTGACTTATGCGTCATTTAGATGTAATTGACCGAGTGTGACGTTGAAATCCACAATTTATCACAGAGTGACTTAACGCTACGTTCTCTCTGCCACAATAATATATGTGGAAACGGGTGAAACTATAATAAATTCAAAAATAATACATAATAACTTATAATAAAATGACTATAACAAGCAATAGATACGAGTAACTCATAAGTAAGGAGCTCGTGACGTCACTGACGCCGCATCACATCCGGTCGTAGGTTCGAGTCAAAGGGGTACATTTGAAACATTAATTGACCACCTGCTGTGTAATTTACATACATTACAATATTAATGCTCCTTAAATTATTCCAATTATTCGTTAATCCTAAACAATACTGTGTTTCTATGGTCGGAAGTATTTTAAATAACGGCGGACCTGTTCTTTTTGTTTTAGCTTAAAGCTGTCCCATATATAGTCCCGAATATAGCTGGGTAGGCAGAAGAAACCTGGTGTTAAGACACTCTATTCGCCACTTTTCGGCAAATTTTTAAAGTACTGCTTGTTGACTGGTGTTAATAAATAATAATCGATTCCCTGAATAGGAATCAAACCCACAAACGTCGCGTTTACACTCATACGCTCGTGCCACTGCGCCACGACATTCGATCGATCAATTTTTTTTCTTTTGCTTAATCACTTTCAAGTAACTATAGATCAGTTTAGATTGTTAAAGTATGTCTGTGGTATATTTATGATGTCTTTAATGACCACATGGCGTTATAATGGATGACTGATACAATGTAAGCTCAATTTCCTAAAGCTTTTTTGGTATTTCTTTGTTGTTTGATACATATTTGGTTTCATTACATTAATAATTTATGAAATAGCGTTAAATGTCAGTTTATTTAAAATTAATTTAAATAAATATCGTTTCTCTATTTGTGTTTTTGTATAACACTTCCAAAGAAGGAAGGGAGGAAACTCGAAAATCATTATAATAAGTTACTTTTATCATTACTTTTCGTACTTGCCTATTTTGCCAAAATATCGATATAATTGAAATTTACAATTTCAAATAAATGAAACCAATGTAAGGACAAGACACTACGCTCTCCACTTTCCACCCAATCTCCGAGACATTACGTTTGAGTATCAGAGCATAATACCGCGATTTAAACTGTAAACAAAAAAATCTTTCCCCCGAATGGTAATTGAACTCACAAACGAAGCTAATTAAAGCTTAATGGAAAAAATCAACGAATCACCATATAATTATTAATATTAATGCATAGATAAAAGGAAAAGGTGTAGAAAGTGTTCTCTTATCAGTGATTAATGCACGCGCACTGATAACAAAAGCGCGGGCGCGCGGCGCGTGACGCCGCGAGGGCCGTCTGTATGTAGCCGTCGTAAATACTAACTAAGCACCCCTAGGCTTTGCAAATTAAATTGGTATAGCAGACTATGAAAGTCATGGGTTCGTTATATAGGCGAAATAACTCTTCGCATCGTCGTAGTAGTAGCACAGTGTTAAAATGGAAACGCGACGATTGTGGTTCGATTCCCACTCAGGATTTTTTTTTATTTCATATTTTTATTTTACTCAATGTAGTAATAAGACAACGCACGGCATTGAGTTCCGTAACAAGTTTTTTTTATATGAATACCTTGAAAATACGGCGGTGCGTGGAGAACGGAGTGTCTTTACACTAGGTTCCCGTCTGCCTAGCGTTTTTTTTTTGCATACTTTATGAGGGTAATATAAGGTAGACAAAGAAAAGCAAGTAGTATAGAGTATTTGTTATTCAGTTATGTATTTATAAGTTATGTTTAATTATGCATTTATTACCATTTTAGGATATAAATATTTCCCCAGTTGACTAATTAAACTGAACAGCCATCCATCGTAAAGTGCGTCTAAAAATGATAAAAAAATCAAAATTTATTAAGTTTCCTTGATACCGTACAGCACATGCGTGAAAATAAAAAAAAGGTTAATCCCCCAACAGAATTAATGACGGGAAAGCAATATTCACACCTGTGGTACTGTACTCTGTTATTATTTTATAGGATTTCTAAAGAAGTTTAACTAGCGTTAACCAACATCTGGCACAGGCTATGGCTGTGTGGTGGCACCTGCCTACTAAGACGATAGTATCATGTTCTATTCCGATAAGGATAGATATTTATGTAGATTCTTTTATATAAAGCTGCTTATTAGGACGCTTAGAATTTGAAGCGTTAATTTCATTAATTAATGATATTGAAAAAATAATATATAATTATTATAAAATATATGAAATAATTATATACAAGTTTTTAATTATACTAATGGCTCTTTTAAATTGTGCTGTGATATTAATATTTACATATTTGTTTTATAAATATTTTTTTATAGCCTCTCACGTTGTAGGTACCCAGGATTTCCGTTCCGCAAGAACCGGCCAATTTCCTACTTCTGAGATTTTACGTTGAGTGACGGAACTCAATGTCGATTTTAATCTCGTTTACAGAGCGAAGAAATAAAAATTCCCTGAATAGGAATTGTATCCACACCCGTCGCGCTTACAGTCAAACGCGTCTAAAATCGTGTCTAAACACTCTTGGAAATCTTCTACATTTTAAGCATTTGGAGAAAAGAACCAAGTTAAGATATGTTTTCTCTATACTTTTTAATTAAAGATTATAATTTAGGTACAAAAAAAATTATATAACATTTTTTAAGAAGTGGTCACTTAACTTAATAAAAGCGTAACGACATAATCAAACTTAATTACCTTCTTGTTTTTATTACTTAGATTATTCACTGCAATATACCTTGAAATATTACACTCATAATACAGGATAGAGGCTAAAGCTATAAAATGGAATGTTTTCACATCCACCCCGGATCCCGGTACCCTAATCGATAGTGCTCAATCGATCTCCAGATACGATCTAAGGTCGCGCCTTCATTAGCTACGTAATTAGCAATCTCCGAAGACGCACCTCGCCCTCCTCGTCCTCCCCCCTCCCCCCACCATGCCTCTCTCCGTAATTACACCACCGCACTGATAAGCTTATCTCATACTTGCCTACTACATTATATATGCACATACTACCTGATTAGAAATTTAAAAGTTATATAATTAGTGTCGGCTATACATTTTAGGTTCTTGAATCGTTGTAAAGTAAATGATTGTAATCAATTGATTGTAAGATATAAATATTTTTTACTTTAGGACTAAATAGGAAGTATGAATTTTTAGGGTTCTATACTTCTTAAGGAAAAAACAATAACATCACTTTGCTGTCCGTCCGTCCGCTCGTCTGTCTGTCTGGAAGGCGCCTTTATTATAGGAACGCTTGGAGATATCGAATTGAGATTCAAACGTACTCAGAGATACTCAGATCCATGGTCCCTTGATTTTCTTAAAAAAATCTATTTTTACATTTACTTAAGAAAAAGATATCGCCGTTTATATCGCAAAAAATGTTATTTTCGACACTATAAAGGAAATCTAAATTAATAGGATAGGTACTTCCGGGTGAAATAAAATAAAAAAAATGAAATTTGGCAGCTAAGCTAAGCTTGAATTTCAGAAAAAGCTCGAGACCTCTAATTTTTGTACGAGACCCTCGGTGGACGAGCCCGCCTCGCGCTTGTCTTGTTTTTTATTCTCGAATAACGTATAAGGTTACGCATCAAAAAACCTAACGATGAATCTTTCTATCACTATATGTAGTCGACAGGAGAAAAAAAAAATCACTAGTTGTCGCCCGCAACTTTGTTTCGCGTGAATTTTTAGACGTCAAATGGAAAATTCCGTCTTTCCCGTTCCCGTAAAAATTACTAAAAACGTTTAGTGCCTCTGCATTCAGTGTCCTCTACATTCCACATCCTACTTACCACAAATCAACTCTTGAAGTCTCGTAATTTCGTTTGTGCTTTGTCTGTCAGTCGCTTAGTAATGGAAGAACTTTATAAGTATATATACATACGAGCAGATTTTAATTCCATTCAATCAGTGACATATTTATTTAGCAACAGTAATATTACGAATATTTAATATATAAATAGTTATTTACTTAAACCAAAACAACTTATTTATATTCGAATCCGTGACCGCATTACGTGCAGTAAACAAATACCCAATTAATATTTTGCATAAACAATATAATAACAATATGAGTTGTTACCGTTTCCGGTTAATTAGCTTTATTATTGGAGTTGCAATGGCCGAGTA
Source organism: Heliconius hermathena (assembly GCA_013403705.1). Classification (NCBI taxonomy): domain Eukaryota; kingdom Metazoa; phylum Arthropoda; class Insecta; order Lepidoptera; family Nymphalidae; genus Heliconius; species Heliconius hermathena. The sequence continues at coordinate 52,943 of JAAIXJ010000339.1, forward strand.
AATCGGTTATTTAAGGAAAACGTCAATTTTGTACGGAAATATATTGAGGCCATCGAGGCTCAGAGAGTGTGTCTGTCTACACGTGCACGCCGTGGTTGTGAGTTCGATGTCTTATTAAGGGAATGAATGAGCACGCATTCAAGAATAAACCTAAACATTAATATTAAATAACAATAATAAAAAATATTTCTTAGATGTAAAAAGATAAATTGCGCCGTTGAGTTTCCTAACGCAGAGACGTGTTAAGTGGAGAGAAGAGTGTCCCCACTCTAAGGCCTCTTATATAAATGGTCGAGTATTGAAGGAAAATAATCTTGTATGGAATTTTACAATCGCATTAATATCGCAATTACGAGTTTACAGCGCACAATGTATGTAACGATATATATCGTTGTTGATATCGTTCGCTTTAGAATTCTCCACGAAAGGGAAGTGTAATTAAAAAAGTGTATAATAAAAAAAGAAATCAGCTTCACGCTGTATCCCGCACACAGCAGGGTAGGCAGAGGGAACCTAGTGTTAAGACACTCCGTTCCCCGCGTGTTGAGTAACAGAACTCAACGCCGCGCTTTACCTCGACACCAGAGCGAAGAAATGGAAATATACATTTAAGTAAATATTTCATCTCCTCGAGTGGGGATCGAACCCACAACGAGTCGGTTTTACAGTCACACTTTGTGCCACTGCGTCACGACTGGCCTCATGTTTATAATATGTATACGTAATTGTACTCGAAGATAAGTAATCGTACTTATTTTTTATGGAACTAAAACGATTGTTTTTGTTCGTCTTTCTGTATATAGATGTCAGTCCGTTGTGCGAATTGCGAAAAGGCTTAAAAAGAATACGTAAGTACATTTCATAGTCGTTACTAGCCTCGTTATGCTACAGTTTTTAAATGAGTTCCTCTTATTTTATTTACCTAGTGTGGTGTAGTGGATAATCTAAAAAGTATAAATATTTTTATAATATTTAAATTACTCTTTTGGGTATATACAACTGTATTATGATATATGCAGAGACATAATAATAGATAATTGAGGCCAGTCGTGGCTTAGGGGCACAAAGAGGGATTGTAAGATCGACTGGTTATGGGTTCGATCCCCACTCGAATCGAGTTCCGTCACTCATCACGCAATGCCTCCAAAATTCGGCAGAAAGTGGGGAACGGGATGTCCTAAGACTAAGTTCACTCTGCCTATCCTGCTGTATGCGGGATAAAGCGTGAAGCCGATTTTATTTATTTATATAATAACACAAAAAACTATTTTGGCCCTCTGGAAGCTAACTATACTATTGGACATTAAAAAGTTTAAAATTGGATATAATAAAATTGAACAATAAGCTTTTTTACTTATTATTATAACCAATATAAATAAAATATATTGTTTGTCGACGGGCGTAATGAAAGGAAAACTAACAAGCAGAAGGAAAAACAATTATTTATATATAAACTTTACTACTTTTAGGATTTAAAGCCGATGTAATTTTCCGGCTACCTTCATACACCAACCAACTGAGGCTCGATGGAGTTTTTTATTATACTCGTACCTGGTTCATATTATAAATTGATTATTGGGCAAAATATAGTTTTAATTATAAATTTTATATAAGTCCCTAAAAATTATAATAATAATATTAGATAATGTGCTTTATTGTACACCTCAAAAATACCAAAAAAACAGTAAGACAGTAAGTTTTAGAAGAGGATCATTAATTGAAACTTGTTATCGATAATGGCCAGATATTATTATTTCTTACATATAATATAAGACATTAGTTATGCAATTATATATGTATTAGTGAACTGGTTTGTTTCTGACACAAAATGTGACGTCACCTGAAGGTGGTTATAATGTTCAAGTGTTTTTAATTTTGCGACGAAATTGCTGAGCTCTTTATCCCGCATATAGTAAGAAACGGAGACAGAACCTAGTATCAAGTCACTCCATCCTCCGCTTTCCTCTCGAATTCCTGATAAATGACCAATTGTTTTTGTTACTTTAATATTTTTAAACATTGTAATAATTCGTGTTAACTTGCTATATTTACCGATGATAATGTACTGTATTTTAATTATCTGTAGTATGCCATGGCAAGTATGCTATGGCAACATTGTTCTTTAATAAAAAATAAAATTGTATAAAGAGGTTAGATATTTCTTTTGAGGTAATTTGCTATATTTAGTTGGAGCAGTGTAGGCGAGTGTTATTGCAGCGGAAAGGGGCTCCTTAAGCCTACTCCAGAGGTCGCAAGTCACAAACATTACCCCAAGCTCAACAGTATTACTATATAATTTTATGTTAAAAAGTTAAATTAAATAAAGTCATTATACGGATTGCAGTTTTCTTCACATCATTTAATACAGCAAACAACATTCGTTTGGTTATTTTGTCATATTCTATAAGAAGAAAAAGACAACCCAATACAAGTAATGTAAGAATTTTTACGTCACTTCCTGATATTTTACTTATTACATGGTAGAACTTAAAAAAACTTGCTTGATTGATTGATTGATTTGATTAGATCAACGAAGAAATACTCAAATAAAGTACAAAAAAAAATAAACATACTTTTAAGCGGAACTTGAACCCACAACTATCTCCTGCTCGTCTCAACTATACCAAGGCGATGCTCAATACTCCTCTATAATAGCATATACCATATGGATCATATTTCACCATCATAATAAGCGGCCTGTCGCACGTTACTGCAAGAGCACAATGCAGCTTGAAAACATCCAGAAACCGGAACGTGGCCCACCTTTGTTACTACAAAGACGCCGGATGTCACATTGTGCTTATCATTCGGGTCCAGTGTCCCATCTACCGCCTGCTGCCCTGAAGACACTACGTCCTGTAAACATATAGGGAGCTTATAGAAATTACTCTTAGCGGACTTAAATTGTAATAAAATCTAAATTTACTAGGGTTTATATTAGTATTTTCAGATTTTTCTATTTATTGTCCAGTCGTGGCGCAGCGGCACGAGGTGTGACTGCAAAACCGACTGGTTGTGGGTTCGATCCCCACTCGAGGAGATGAAATATTTACTTAAATTTATATTTCCATTTCTTCGCTCTGGTGTCGAGGTTAAGCGCGGCGTTGAGTTCTGCCACTCAACACGCAATGCCTCCAGAATTCGGCAGAAAGTGGGGAACGGAGTGTCTTAACACTAGGTTCCCTCTGCCTACCCTGCTGTGTGCGGGATATAGCGTGAAGCTGATTTTTATTTTATTTATTGTTACTGAACTTCTTACTAACTTCTTGTTAACTTTCGTAATTCAATGACCAAAAAAGTACCCTATAAAGTTTGTAGCACTGTAGACTAGGTCTACATTTGACAATAATTATTTCGGCTTGATAACTCAACGCGATACACGGAATGGCAGGTACTAGCGAGGATGTCACGGTGAGAATAAAGAAGAACGCGCTCAGCTGGTTCGGGCACGTCGAACGAATTGGTGATGAAAGAATGGCAAAAAAGATTTAAGATGGAAAAGTGAGTGGTAAGAGAGATAGGGGGAGGCATCGGTTGACCTTCAAAAACACAATATCGAAGATACTGGAGGAACCTTCCTCCCCACGTAAAAAGCATGAGGACCCCCCGGAGGGCATGTATAAAGAGGTTGATGACAGTGGACGAGGCGAAAGAGGTATGTAGAGATCGTAGCGTTTGGCGCTCCGTTCTCCCTAACTACCCCGCAAGGGATAAAGCGTGAAGCTAAATTGAGTTAAGTTAAAGTTAAGTGTAACTCAACGCGGCCTCGACAAATATGGTCTTGACACACGAACAGACAGACAGATGGACAAAAGGATAAGAAAGTGATCCTATAAGGGTTCTGTTTATTATTTCAATGTACGGAACCTTTAAAATAGCCAATTTTGTATTGCCATTTACAATAATTATTAAATATACACACATTTAAATATATTATGTAGATAAAATATAAGTATGAATAACCCTTAGTTAATTATTTTTCTCTGTATAATATCTGCTGTATTTTAAAAAAATGTAAACGATAAGTATTGGGGGTCAAATCCATATTTGAAACATTAAGTTAATACCTTCTTAAAATTTTTAATCGAGAACTAATTACAACGTCGCTAAATGTTCCACAGCGGTGTAAGAGCATGCTGTTTACTTTAAATCCAATCTGTGTTATCGTTAAGATGCTTCTTAAAATTATAAAAATTCGAAATATTAAAATTGGTAACGGTATTTAAAATTAATATATTGAAATTCAACACGATTTTGCTTGTAATAACCTTAAAGAATCTTTTGGATTCATTTTATGTACCTTCGCTTTTTATCCCGGATTTATCAGGGGAGGCAGAGGGTATTTTCTCTATTCCCCACTTTTCTCCTATTTTCGAGACATTTCTCATTGAATGGCGGAACTTAACAAATCTAGATGTTTAACATTAAAAAAGTTAAGCAGAATCTGGAAAACTGACTATGTATTTGGACGTAATATGAAGAAAGTAGAGAAAAGTTATTCATATATTTATAAAAAGATTACAAATTTTTTCATTTTAAATATTAACTTAAGTTACATTGTACGTTGATATGATATGTATCTACATAAAATGTGGAATAATTATATAATGTTATATAGAATAAACATACATCCATGTAGTCATGTGCGTAGAGGAATAGTTACACTGTTTTATAGAATACCAAAGGCCGTACCGAGAAGGAGATAAGAATCGAACTCGTGACCACCGTCAAACAACGGTTGCATGTAAATAATTATATTAATATTCATAACACTAAGAAAATATGATAATCGCTCGTTTCGCCATTGTTGGTAAACAACACTTAAGAGTGCTATCGTGTTTTCTATGAAGTATCCTTTCGATATTATAAAGAGCAAGGTTTTATATGTTTGTTAATCCATTATGCCAAAACTGGTGAATCGATTTACATGAAATTTACACACGAATATACTTTTATCTTGTATTAACATTAAAAAATAAACAAACGTTCGAATGTGAATCACGGGAGAGATTGTAGAGTGTAATATGTGATATTAATTTTAGCTGGCTTCACGCGATCTTGAAAAAAAAGTCTTGACGGATAGACAGACAAACGGTACCCTTGTGGTATTTTTTTACTTTTGAGATACTAAATCCTATACAAGCTGTTTTTGCAACATATGAGACGACATGAATTATTTTTTTAAACTTTTATACACTAAATCCCTTAAATGAAACAGTCAAATCCGCAGGTAGTAGCTAGTAAATGAATATATCGAGCCACATTACGTTAGTAGACGTCCCGAGTTGTTTTGTCCAGAGCTTACGAGTATTTCCAATTGAATAAAACATGTGAATAGAGAGTGGAGACGGAGGACAAACGAGGTACTCTAGTATTAATGTCGAAGTCGTTCGGTCTGTTTGTTCGTGGACGTTATGTAAAGCTATTTAAATAATAACCGCTTTCTTTTTGTGTTGGTTTTAAATTGTTTACTTACAACGCCTCATTTGCTGGGAGGTTTTTTTGGTGACGTTTTAAAATAGTGTACAATTAAAAAATATGATTTACTGGGCGCGGGTTCAAATCTTATTACTTAGGAATTTTTATACAATGCTATGCTCAACATGTGGATATTTTTATTATTCTTACCTAAACCTAGTGTTCACACTCTCCGTTCATTATGTTTTGCCTTTTGTCGAGAAAGTGCATATTGAGTGGAGCTAGGAAATTTCAATTACTTCATTCCCCCGGTTGAGGCTTGAACCCGCAACCAACACCATCGTCTCACATTACGGGCATCATTTTATATAGATATACATAAATATGTATTACATATCTATATCATACAATATATAAATTTAAAAGTCCGTTGCGCCAAGACGTCTGCCGTTGCCAATAAAAATGATAAATAACAAAATTATAAATCACAACTTTCTTTGAAAATCAATAAAAGTCGAAATTTAATAGCATTGCATTGTTCCAGGGCGGCGGCGTTCAGCCTCGCGTCGGTAAAAAACATAAAATAACTCCTCGAGTATAACTCGGAACAAAACGAAGGCACGCCTATAAATCCTGCGACACCCGATACCTACTCGACGACGCCTGATGGAGACGTCGCCTTCCACTTCTTAAATAATATTTGTATTGACTTCGGTGCTTTTTTGTTTAGGATTTTCAAAAATTACATATTCTGTATATGCATATGAATGTATGAATGATTTTACTTTTGAAATATATCTTTTTTTTTTAAATGACTCGTCGTCGCGCAGGAGCACAAACATGCGATGTAAACGCGATATATTTTGGGTTCGATTCCTATTCGAAGAAATTAACCATTTAATAGTTTTTTTTTCCACCTTTTGGTAACGAGGTCAAGCGTGGCGATGAGTTTTGCCACTCAACACACTAGAAAAATCCGACGTCAACGCAACTGCTTCCAGAATTCGACGGAAAATGAGGAATGGAAGTCTTATTGGGAACACTAGGTCCCAAGATTCCCTATGCTCAAGTGTTAAGAAACGTAGTTATTTACGAATAAGTGAGTTCTTTTTTCCAGGAAAACAGTAGTCCAAAATATAAAATTACCGTAGGAAATCTATTTAATCAGAGAATCGCTACAACGTAGACTTAATAAACAATTCAACTCATAACATTTAAATATCAGCAAAAACTTAAGATAGCAATTTACTATAATGTAAAGCACTTAAAAAGTAGGTACTGGCACTAAAGTGGCAGTTTGTATATAGTTCGTGTAACGGCGCGGCTGAAGATAAAGGCGGTAGTTAGCCGTTGTTTGTTTATATTACGAAAAAGTTTTGAATGGGCGTCTGCAATTGCGCGTTGTTATGTAAATGGATGAAATAATAGAATAGGATTATCTTTTATATTTTTATTTTAAGCACAAACGAGAAATTACATATTTTTTTTCCTTTATTTTCAGCTTCACACTGTATCCTGTATACTACACGCGAGGACGGAAGTCGGAGCCTTGTGTGAAGAAACTTCGCTTCCAAATTTCCGCCTAATTCTGAAGGCATTGCGTGTTGAGTAGCGAAACTCAATACCGCACTTTGTCTCTACACTAAAGAAAAGAAATGAAAACATGAAATATTTCATTTACTCGAGTGGAGTCGAACCTACAACCTGTCGTGTTTTCAGTCACACGATCGCGTTCCTGCGCCACCACGGCCTCATCAAATATCGTTGTATTTTTAGGAACCAGAAGTGATGAATAGTAAAAGTCAGTAAGCTAAGCTCAGGATAGCCTCTATTATTTTCACTTGAATTATCAAATGAAGTAAACTAAATTACAGTTCTCGTTGTCACAATTACCAATACTCATGAGATTATCTCTAGCGATTAGGATAGCAGACAATTCGAGGAGGTCGGAATAAGCGTTAAAATATTAGGTTCCTAAGATAATATATGTAATTAAAATGATAATAATATGTTATAAAGTTACGTATAATATTTGTATGTGCTTACTATAACAGTATAGAGAGCAAAATATGAAGTGATCAATCTTTTCACTGAACTTTTGAAAGATTTTTTGTTCTAAATAAGAAGAAAAATATGTTTTATATAACATTTTCGTATATTTTCTATCGTTACACCACTTCTAATGGTCACGCGGGAAGATGTTAATAATATAGTTCTTCGCGAAACACGGACTATTCAACAAAAAAAAATGTTTGATTGAACACCCTAATCTGGGGAATAACTGGTTCATATTGAAAAGTTAGTTTTCTATTGGATATTTCATTTGTCGAAGAAGATTTACAAGAAGGCTGTCAGAATTACACATCTTGGTCATTTATAATATGTATTGTACATATATGTATACATCTCCTAGTTATTTTCCTTTAACTATGGAGGCGAAATCGCAGGTAAAAGTTAGTACCGTATATAATAAGCTAATAACGCTTTGTCATGTTTCATTAACAACAAGTTACAAGTCAGCCCCAATCCATCTCTCCATCTGTATTGACCTCCAATGCCATTATAAATCAGTGATCATCAAGTTCTTTGTTAAACGGTCGCTGACGTCCACCGAGCGTAGGAACATTTGTATAATTGATCTTTACACGTAGCTAAACGACGCGGTCGAATATTGTTAGTGTATATACTTTGGACATCTAGCTGTACTGGCCTAAATACATATATTATTGATACATCCACGTATGGTAGGCGCGATATGACTTTACTTGTTAGGCTGTTTTCGACATAACTATCCGTTAGTTTTGATGAAACTGTTGTTTGTATTTTTGTGGATTGTCATTTTGAATGAATATTCAACTTTGTTTTAGATAGAACATTTGAAAAAGTATATAAATTCGTGTCGTCTTGGCCGGTCGTGGCGTAGAGGCACAAAGTATGACTGTAATACTGACTGGTTGTGGGTTCGATCCCCACTCGAGGAGATGAAATATTTACTTAAATTTATATTTCCATTTCGTTGGTCTGGTGTCGAGGCAAAGCGCGGCGTTGAGTTCTGCCACTTAACACGCAATGTCTCCAGAATTCGGCAGAAAGTGGGGAACGTGTCTTTCACTAGGTTCCCTCTGCCTACCCTGCTGTGTGCGGGATATAGCGTGAAGCTGATTTATTTTATCTATTTTTATTCCAATGACTCTCATGAACGAAGGTAATATTTTATACTTCAGAGTAATTTATTACAACAATATAATATTGTATACTCGATTTGAAACACCTGTTATATACGCACATAAATATACTTTAGTCACTTATAAGAACAAAATAAAAAAAAATACTTCTCCTTTTATCCTTCCCTTACAATAAATATAAGTAAAATAAATTTAAATAGCCTATAGCAACATATATACAATATCGTCCTACGAGATGTACCCGAGCGTGGTGGAAGCTGACGCGACATCAGAATGTATGTAACTCGACGCGCACCGTTTTGGTTCAAATAACACATAATATCAATGTCCTTTACAGACAGATCTATTAACATCCAATTAATACAAATATATAATAATAGATATAAGTGTATAATAAAAATAACCGGAAACCTAGAGTTCAAACATCGTAGAGTTCAACTTTCGTTCTCCACTTTCCGTCCTATTTGCGTGATGGAACCGCTTTGTCTTGTTACAATGCGTAAAAATGAAAATTATTATTTTCCCCCAACGGGAATCGAACCCACAGCTGTCACATTAATAAATAATCAGACACTGTACAGCCGCGTCACGATTAAATTAAGTAGAACAAAAGAAATTCGTTACGTATTATCGTATTCTAATTTATGCGACCGATTTAAGACGGTTTTGGTTTATTTATTTAAAAACCTTTAGTATACAGTTTAATAAGCAACCTGCATACTAGAATAATATAAAATATTGTCGTAAAATTCTTCAATTGTAAAAAAATTTTTTTATAAACGATAGAATAATTAGGATGTCAAAGTAGTTTTATTGGATAGACTGAGCTGAAATTTCGCAAATACTGTACAAGTATTTGCGAAATTTCAGTATTTGAAAGTATTACCGTCATCTGTAACTGCGGTTGTGGGTTTGATTAAAGCTCAGGTTAACAAATTACTTTCATTCGCTCCCTCTAATAACAACACAAGCCACTGACCACTTAACACGCAATGTCTCAAAAATCGGGCGCTGCTTAGTGAACGGAGTGTCTTAACACTAAGTTTCCTTTGTCTATATTCGAGATACATATGCGTGATGCTAAAAAAGGTATTCAAAATTACTTGCACTACATATTTATAAGTAAATCACAAGAATATTTCAGAAATAACCAACAATACCACTCCTCAAGAACATCAATACCACTAAGTATTCGAGCACATAATCCAAACACATTAAAATCCCAAAACCATCCCGTCTCTAAGCGCCTAAGCCATACGTTGCGAGTCCACTGCGTGACCAGAACACCGACGAGGCGAGGCTTACAAATTATAATATAGCATTTTGAATTCAACGAGCGGTCGTAATGGCTACACGGGGACGTGGTCGTGGGTTGCTTTTCTTGCTCAACTAATGCTCCACTTACCTATTAGATCGAATAAGGACTGTATTATGTACGCACGTCAGTTCTATAAGTTGCTAGGACGCTGATATGACGCAGTGGCTGCCTGTAAGCGAATTGATCAGGGGTTCGTTCCCCGTTTGGGGAGTAAGATATTTTTATTTCCTTGCACTGGACAGAGAGTTGCGTTGAGTTCCGCCACCATTGTTGGGACAATTGGAACGCGGAGTATCTTAAAACTATGTTCTGAATAAGCGTCAACCTGCCAAGTTTGTCTCTACTATGTATCGTCACATGATGACGCCCGTTCCGCATTGACATGGATATGAGCCAATTGAATGCTTTTCGTTGTTTTTTGTTCGTGGTAACTTTTCGGAATCGATTAATTGTAAAATTTTAATTTATGATTTTATGAAATATTATTAAATATACTTGAATAAATTTTTAATTATTTAAAATTTCTAATCGATTAAGTATTACAGAATTTACGTGGCGTTTATTTCCGCCAATTAAGACTTATTGTCTCGAATTCGTGCGGAAAGATGAAGTGTCTTGATGAGTTTTTAGTATACACCGGAAGCAGAAAAAGACAGTAAAACATAATATAAACATTATAGCATACCGTTTAATATACAGTTAATAGTGTCCATGTTAATGTATGTGACGAGAGCGACCCAGTGCATATTTGTAACTGGTCACTGCACTGGAATGCGCGGGGTGGTATCCACGATCAAATCCTTATATAAGTAGACCAAAAAAACCTTACGCTGTGACTTAAATATGGCTTCCGCTACAATGTGACAGAAGTAGGTAAATTCGGTGAATAAATATCGTTCACAGAGATGTGTACTAAGCTCTGGTGCTTTTTAATTTATAGTTCATGGGAAATGTATAAGTATAGTAAGAAATATGGCGATACATCTGGGAAGTATGTACATGAATGCACATCATTATCATAGAGGTTTCGTTTTTCACTCTTAGAAATGTGGATCTTGGAAGATAATTAATACTCTGTAAGTTTATTTTTGTGGCTGTTTTGCTCTCTCCCACGTTTAACGAGACAAATCATGGCGTAGAGTTCCACTACTCAATACACAATCTCTTGAAAATTTGGGAACTCGAAAAGTCTGGAACGAAGTGTCGTAACAATAGGTAGTTAGTATCTATCTATCTATGATTACATAAAATTATGACTTTCTTTTTTCTTTTATTCAATTCATTTTTTCTTTTATTCAACACTCAATACAAATGTCAGATCAGTTTCTATTAAAATTCTTCTTCTATCATTATAGGATTGTAAATTTAAATGTCACAAAAAAACCCGCAACCAGCACGTTGTCATGCTATCGCCGCCACGGAATGTTGTTTCTGAGAAGAGACGACAAGAAAGCTAACTGTTCTCTTTTACACTCCCTTTTCAGTTCTATACTCGCTAGTGGCTAGTTTAAAATGTAAAGTATAAGTTATGCCTTATAGGTAATAGAGAATTCTTTATCATGTTTTTATTAGCACTAAAATAACAGGAGACGAAGAAATCATCTTTAAACATTAATTTAACGTATTTTTCTGTTTGCAACATCGGGTACAATATGGTATTGCATTAGGAGTGTGGTGGATAAAATTAGAGATTGAAGCATAAAAAGAAAAGAGGCCAGTGTGATTGTATACGCGACTGGTTGTGGGTTCGATTCCCACACGAAGAAATTAAATATTTACATAAACTTATATTTTCATTTCTCAAAACTATTACATGGTAATTTTATTCGACGAATTTATCAATGCGTAAACTATTAAAAAATATTAAACAAGAATATTAATTTCAAAAGCAAAATTATAATATATAAATATATTGCATATTCTAGGCAATTAATTGTAATACGCCGCAGTACCACTACGTAGTACTGTGGTCTAATTACAATATATATATATATATATATATATATATATATATATATATATATATATATATATATATATNTACTCTCTGCCTAAAGCGGGATAAAGCGTGAAATTTAAAAAATATATAAACGAGGAGTCAAACCTGTAACCTAAGACAAAAACGTTTTCCACACGACTATCACTCACAACATCGGCTTAAGTATAATAACAATTATATCAGACGTTCATTAAGTATTAATTACAAATATCTCCTAATAACCGGCTGACATTAGATAAGTTATAATCGTAATTAAGCTAAGCTATATATTAATATTAATAATAATCTATAACTTTAATTAGATCTTAATCATAGAATAAGACTGTCTGACTGCCTGTGACGTGCAACGTGTGTCATAAAACGAAAGGATCCCAGATTCGAGTTCCGGGCGGGGTATTTTTGTATTTATTATATAAATCTATATTTTTGTTCTAGAGTCGGAGAAAAGAGTGACCACTGGGTTCGTATTCTTCAAAGTTTTTTTGTACAATTTTTTTGCGGCGGTCGTGATGTAATGGGGAACGGAAGTCTTAATGGAAATAGGTTGTTTTAAACTTAAGTTCCCTGGTCCCCAGGTCCGCTGTGCCTACCTCGCTATGTGCCTCTCGAAGCATGAAGTTAAAAAAAGCGATGACTGTAAACAATGATTATGAATTTAAACTTTAAATAATTGCGTTACAAGTTCGATTCCTGCTTAATGATATTTAGTAAAATAGGGACATAAGAAGGAACGATCACTCGATAAAAAGTTCCACCTTCGTCCACGGGCATTTACAACCAAGGCATTGCAGGTGCGTTGTGGGCCTGGAGGGTAAAGGTTCATCTTTCATAGTCTGGAATGTATCTTTTTGTATCAGATCTTTTTGTATCATGTTACACGTCCTACATGTCTTCAGAGTAAACATTTTTCTATACTTCCTTACAAAAAAAAATGCCATTATTTTAAAAACAAAAATAATTTAGTATTCAACTGTAAATTTCTCACTTAGATACGTCTAAACGAGTTTATCTCAATGCAATACTACTTATTTACTTTGCTAAATGTCTTTAAAACGTGCTAGCTGTTTACCCGACAGTCACTGGAGAGGTACGCGACGCTCGAACAGAAAACATGTTCCTACTTTTATACTTTGTTTACTTCCGGTGCGGAAACCTCAGCTACAGATACACCGTTAGCGTTGGCTTAATTATGTACTTAAGATTCCTTGTGGACTTAGTCAGAGATTATCGTGGCGCAGTGGGACAGCGTCTGACTGGTTATCCAATGGTTGTGAATGGTTGTGGTTTGATTCCCAGATGGGGAATGGCTATATTTAAATTATATTTATTTTTCCTCTCGAAAAGTAGATGGAAATTGGGGAAATAATGGGCGTCTTAACACTAGATAAATTCTGCCTACCTTTAAAACAGTTTAATAAAATGTAAAAATGATCTGGGTAAGAAGCTGGAAGCTTCGAATACATTTATGTATGTTTCAATTTCTAATTCATATTATGAAATCTCAGAAGAATGTATGTCACATTCTTCAAAAATGTATTCTTTCATTATTCGTTACTGTTTAACATGGAATTAATTTTTTCAGACGTAAATAATGGTTCAGTAATCTCTTCATAAAATTAAAAAATATCTTTCCCCAGTGTTGTTATTCAAAGGGAGTGATTCCGCCCCCCGGCTTAATAAAAGACATTGTAAAGTGTTAAAAGATAAAAGACGCGGGTGAAAAATGGGAACCTCCCTTATATTTTATAACAACTTAGTAACATATTGCATTATTATCATTTTATCTATACTAATGTTATAAAGCCAAAGAATTTATTTCAATGAACGCGTAATTTTCAGAAACTATACATTCGATGGGAAAATACCTATTTGTGTAGGCAAAGAGATCTAACGAAGACGGCTATAGAACAAATATGTAATTTTAAGTACCGAAAGTAAATACTACTCTTTGATAAATTATTAATGTTTTGTGTTTCAATCACATACTGTTAAGTTATGAAAATAAATTGAACCTGTTATCTTCACATTCCAATAATAATATACAATTCATTATGTTAGTACAAAGGCATGATGTATGTAACATACATACATAAATTAGTCGTACTATACGGGCGCTATACATATTTCTAACACCAATCATGTCAAATCACTTGACGTTCTAGATTTATTCTCACAATTGAAAAATGAGTCGATTGGTACTTTGATTGTAGTTCTATGCGGGTGACGGAGTGACGCAGCGATTGAGACGCGGGGCGCCTCTATATGTATATATCTCTTTGTTGTTGTTTCTCCTATTACAGTAATATGCTGCAGAAGAAATGATTTCTTACAATAATAATGGATTGAACCTTATAATATATTATGTGGGGTACGTTAAGTTTTTTAAATATTAAGTCACTAAGTTCATTCATCTTTCTTATTTTTTGGTAAATTCTGGTCAGGTTGCGGAGAGCAACGCGGCATGTTTTGTAAGTAAATAAAGGAACAGCTGTATTTAAATAAAATATGTTATTCCAAAACCAGAATTCTTTTTTTATGTTTGTTCAGGGTATAGTACAAGAAAATGAAATCTCATCTGTTTTGTGCCTGCGGCTCCTCATCGGACGCCGCGGAATGAAATGATATTTGCAATACTTTGTATACAGTAAGTTTTTTTTTGTTAAAATAATTAAATGAGCCAGACGTGGCGCGGGGACACAAAGTGTGACTGTAAACGCGACTGGTTGTGGGTTCGATCCCCACTCGAGGAGATGAAATATTTATTTCATCTCCTCGAGTGGGGATTGAACCCACAACTAGTCGGTTTTACAGTCACACTTTGTGCCGCTGCGCCACGACTGGCCTCAGGTACCTACTTAAGTAAGAAAAATATATTAAACATTATTACTTTCTTAAAAAACTAGGGTAAAAGTATATTTCCGAGACACAGACCCAATGCGGTAAAGTAAGCAAGTGGGGCGTCGTGGGTGGTTCAGGATACATGTTTTTTCTCTTTAACTGAGAAAGTGTCCCATGTCGTACTTTTTTATGTTAATGAAATTGTATATTTTATAATATTATTAATAGTTTTGTTTCTTAGCATATTTGTAATAATTCGTATGGAGTCTTTTTTGTAATTTGTCTTAAGAGGTGAAGATTTCACTTTAGTTTTTTTTACCTTTGTCGTTGTAAACAATATTTTATTTAAAAAAAACGCAATTTCAAAGCTGTCACTTTGACATTAGCCTACAGCTCCGATGACGTCACATTAAAAGCAAAATGACCAGCTCTCATTTAAGCATTCCTTACATAAAGTCAATATGACTTAAAAGCAAGTGAACGTAGAAAGTTCAATAAAAGCTCATTAAAATGACGAGATACTTAGTGGAGCTTGACAGTGTTCTCAGAAAAAGTCATTAATTTACACTCTGGAGATCTTCTCCTTTCGTTGCTGGCGCAGCAGGAAGCGGCTCTTAATTACCTATTTTCAGGAACTCGGAATTTATTCAACTATCCCACTTACAACGTTAAATTTAATATTTATTTTCTTAAAAATAAACTAAAGTAGGTAGCTTCTGTTAAAATTGAATTTTTAAAACTGTAAAGCTTATTAACAAATGTTTCATTTTCTCTCGACGGCAAATGAAAATAAAATTAAGTAAAGCAAAGTAGCATTAAATCTGAATACACTTTTTATTAGCTTGGAGGTTACTTATTAATGCTCTCGCATCATTTTTAAAGTAAAAACAACCTCACCTATAAAAAAAAACATTCTTAAAATGAAATAATAAAGTTAAGAATGTACGTACATTTGTTAAAGCTTCACGCTGAATCCTGTTATAGCAGGGTAGGCAGAGGGAGATTAGTGTTAAGACACTCCGTTCCGCTGAATTCTGAACGCATTGCTAGTAAAATAGCGGAACTCAACGCCGCAATATATATTATACATATTATGTTCTTTCTAAGCATCAGAAGACTACTTCGCCATAATGTACAAAATATTTAACGTCACGGTGATCCTAAACCGCATTCGCTGTCACTCGTCATTTATTGAGGAAGCCATTATAATATCTCCTTATTTACCGTCGCCACGGCTTCTATTGCCGAGGTACAAGGTTCGATTTGGTCTAGCCCGACTGCGGGTACAGCTGCACGTCGGGACCACGTCGAGGCGTGACTGCGCGCTCGAATTGCCAATTAAGTAACATTAACTAACTACGAGCATTTCTCGCGGCGACAATAAAAAATAGATTGTGGTGGGCGATCGAATGCTTTTTGCTGTTCCGCTCACCTCACCTTCCCCGGGGGCCCTCGAGCTGGGTGTATTATCATTCCATATACCCTGGGCTGTTTATTGTTCAATCAGATCAAAATAAGTTCTTTTTTTGTTTAATTCTCTTTCTCTCAATATAATTGATAATGTAGCGCGCGTCATGTTTGTAATTGGTCATGTTTTTTTTTATTTATGTGCAAATAAATTTAATATATATTTACTGTTATTTGGTTGAAGATGTGCATTTAAATTTAACAGAGGTAAAGTAAATGTAAGCATATTTTGTTTCTTCAGAATATACAAAAAAAATTTTTTACACATAAATATTCGAGAAGGGGTGAGGGAGACTTCTCACTGGGAGTGGGAAACTGGGAACCTAGTGCTTAGACACGTCGTCCTCATTAATACATTTAAATTCCCCACTTTCCGCCAAATTGTGGAGGCATTGCATTGTGAGTGGCGGAACTCAACACCGTATTTGGTCTCCTTACCAGAGCGAAAAAATAAAATAAATTAACGTTTAAAATTTTTAAATGTGAAATTAGTGATCGTTCACAGTACACTGCTCCACGACGGCCTCAGCTTCATAGTAACTTTTATTTATCTAAATAAATATACTACTCTAGCTAGTTTCTCTAAATATACATTTAAAGCTGCACTTTATTTTATTTTAAACATTTTAAGAGCATCAGACACGCCGGAAGCTTTTTCAGTTCATAATAACATTAAAATTATGCAAAAATTAAAATTTATTTCATTTTCTTAAGTATCTTCTAACTATCACAAAGTTTTAGAGCAAACTACTCGTTCTAAGAATAACTCGTTAATCTTAGTTTCTTAGTGCTGGGAGAAATAAAGAATTCTTATAAAAATGAGGTCTCGTGCTCCACTTCAGATGAAAAACATCAAGAGACAAACTAACACTATTAAGGTTCATTTAAAAATACTTCACTGGTGACATATCACTTTATTTGAACCATTAAGATTTGGGGACCGATTTTTTTTAAATAACTGAAACAAAATAATGTATTTCGTTAATATATTATACTAATATTCACTTGTGGATTCGCCCGCATTGTCAAATGAAAATAACTTAAGAATTGTGTGTGGCACAGGGTCCATTGTTCATGCCCGGGATAAGTCTGACTGCTGATGTAAAATAGCCTGTAGTATTCCTAAATAAATAGACTACCCAAAACAAAAAAAAGGTTATTCGAAACAGTAGTTCCTGAGATTCTATTCTCACATCGTACAATCGGGTTTAATCAAACTATTTTTCAGCTTTACAATATTAATATAGACAATATATCATGAGCACACACCCAAGGGAAACAACTTCGTATATTTTTAGTGAGTGCCATATATATGTGTACATGGAAAAAAAATATGGCACTCACAGCAAATGTATTGTGAAAACGTAAGCGACTGTCACAGACAAAAAAAGTCGGCGCACGGTAGACAGGTCCATCCCCTAACGGCTGTCAAATTGATACTACATCTAGTCCTTCCTGTCTGGATAGTTTAATGTGAAGAAAAATATGTAAGCAATATAGTCCACTTTATTACATATTTTTTATCAATAAACTTCACATTGTATAAACTAATGATGAATTTCTTTATTATCCATTTTGTGTATACATTATATATTTGGAAGCCATCGTTTCGAAGTGAGACCGTCACAATATTTTTCTTTCCTTAAATAATTTAAATAATGAATTCTTTAATAAAGCTGGAACCCACAACCACAGTTTACAGTGACACGAAGTCCCACTGTAGACTCTCAGAGTCTATTATTAATAAACTATTTATTAAATAAAAAAAAATACAATTTCCTAACATATATCAACATATATCTATAAGTACAACATACAAAAGCTATTTGTTCTTACATGTATGTTAATGAACATTGAAAACATAAACTCCGAGCGTACATCCTGTTATGGCTATTCGCGAAACGCCTTACTGCGGATCCCACGCAATCAAACAGCGGCAGCTGTGTCCATATTATTAGTACTAGATTTATATTTTAACTATTTTTATCTGTATTTATTTATTCATCGATGTAATAAATCTTATAACATAGTCTTCGCCGTCGCTGTCGATTCTATTTGTAATTCTATTTTCTTGCAGATATCAACACAATATTATCATACCAGGAATCTAATATTTGGAGAAAGATTATATCTAGAATGTTCCTTAAAGTGTGTTTTTTAATTGCTTAAATTATTTATTTTCTTTCACGTAGCGGGATCAATAGAAAAATGATGTTAGCTGCTGTGATTAGTGTGGAATGAACTACGCGCTTTTACAAATATTAACTATACCGAAGAATTCAAAATGTTTTAAATAAAATAATTTCCAGCTTCACGCTATATCCCGCACATAGTAGCGTAGATAGAGGGAATCTGGGAACCTAGAAACCTGTTAAGACACTCCCATTACGAAAGTATTTCCGCCGAATTCTGAACATTTTGCCTCGACACCAGAGCTAAAGAAAATATTAAATATTTAATTTACGCGAGTTGGAATCGAATCCACAACCCATCGCGTTTGCAATCACAACCAGCACTATGTATGAGCTAGAATCATTTCCTCATGTATAAACCAAAAGCATATCAACTGCCAATACAATCAGACACTAGAACACGACGGCGTCAAACGGCTTCAATAATAATAATAATCGATACGAACCCGCGCTCCAACAAAAGACTATTTATGAAACATAAGAAAAATACAGCATCCATACAAGATGAGAGCATTCTATACTTCACAATGACTTGCTGATGGAAGACGTGCCAGTTCATAAACGTTAAATAGATCAACGTACGGTATACACTAAAATAAACTCTATAATTTTGTAATAAGGTCCAAAATATGTTTGAAATTGGTATTTTATTACAGCAACATGTGAATATACGATGAGGTAATAAAGATTAACTTAAATAGTGATGTCGCTTACGAGACAGCGACTGTTGTTGATAGCAATATTTAATGTTTATTACTAATAGTTAGTAACAGTGTGAACATATCTGCATATTAAGTACTTAGGGCCAGTCGTGGCGCAGGGGTACAAAGTGTGACTGTAAACGAGACTGGTTGTGGGTTCGATCCCCATTTGAGGAAATCTCTGGTGTCCAGGCAAAGGGCGGCATAAAGGTCCGCCACTGAACACGCAATGCCTCCAAAATTCGGCGGACAGTGGGGAACGAAGTGTCTTACTACTAGGTTCCCTCTACCTACCCTGCTGTGTGCGGGATACAACAACACAAATGAAACTGTTTAGAAAGCTTATATTTTTCTCGTAGTAAATAGAGTCATTGTGCTTTGGAAGACATAAATAAGAGAGTTTATGTAGGAGGGCTCTAACCTCAGCGGTAAAGTTGCGAAAATAGCCCTTTAACCACAAATATTTCCTATGAAGTGTCTACCTCCGCTTGCGTACTCGGATTATTTATAGTCATTGACTTTTTTTTACCAAGCCTGGATAGACGTTCTAGGAGAAAATGATTATCATATTAAAAAAAGCTTTATTTTTTTTTAAATTGTATAAAATCGCCGAAAATGTTATAAGTTTTATCGTATACGGGACATATGTAACAGTTTTATAAGGATGAGCTAGACGAGATAGTAACTTAGTAAAATATTATCTACATTGTCTCTAGTGGTTTAGAGACAATTTCACGAAATTATATTTCAGAACAACTTAATAGTTATTTATTAAGTTATATAAAGAATTTCTTATCAAAAGAAATATTTTATTTTTGTTTAGTATTGACCATAGTACGTATTATACTTTTTTTGAATAAAATGTAAGGAATCTGCATATTAAAAAAACAGTTTTACTCACGTTTATTCCTCAGAGCTCAGTTGTGCTAAAGCTCACATTCTCGACGTAGGAATCGAACCCACAACGTCACATCTTACAATCAGCTGCCTACACGCGCCACACATATAAACATATGTATATAAATATATATACAATATTTTTTAATTTTCTCTCTCTAAACATTTTGAAAAGAAAAAAACCGTGCCTATTACAAAACAACATAACCGGAAGAGCTTTTAACAACAACAAAATATCGACTATTTAAGCTTTCAAATAGTAAAAATTTCCATTTATCAAAATCCTCATAAACAATGCTGCCAGTTAGATAGTCTGCTAAACAATAAATTTATCAGAGTTCCTTTTATTTCGTAAACAATACGTTTCAACAATAAATACAGTTTGTTCAATAAAAGCCACATTTGAAGCTTCGCAGTAATTACACACCCTGTGTTATATTCAAATCAAATTTGAAAAAATGAAAATTAGATGCTAAAATGGTCGTTTATATAAAATATATGGATGAGGTAATTTTAACTTTACGCATATTTAATTATTTATTTTACTTTTACACATACATACACACATACTTCACGCTTCATCCCTAGCGGGGTAGTCAGAGAGAACGGAGCGCCAAACGCTACGGTCTGTACATACCCCTTCGCCTCGTCCATTGTCATCAACCTCTTTATACATGCCCTTCGTGGGGTCCCCATGCTTTTTACGTGACCTTCCTCCAGTATCTTTAATACTGTATTTTCGAAGGTCAACCGAGGTCTATCCCTATTTAACTTTTGACTCACCAATAATAATATAATGTTACTCCTTATATGTATATAAGTATTTGTGTATGGGACTGGTTATGTTAAAATACTAGCAATAAAATTACATTTTAAGTGAGCAAGAAACTAAATTAAATGAATATAAATACATCAAAACATATAAAGGTTACAATAGGTCCTATAATAAATCTTTTAAAATAAAGATAAAGAAAATGAAGCTACTCCAGTCTCTACTGTCCACTCAATTCTAGTTACAAACAATTTACAAACTTAGAAATCGAACCCAAGATCATCTCATGTCCAGTCACATGCTTCTGAAGTTCCAATAAGAAATCTTATTTACGACATTTAGAAATATATTTTATTTTATTCTACCTGTCCCGTATACCGTAGAGGTAGGCCCCACGGCGGGTAGTCGCCACATGATCGAGATTACACTACACTATAGGGTTTCGCCGTAATGGTGTTATAAAAAGCCGTACGGAACTTTACCTAATACCCAGTTGTCCAGATAACAATGTAGGTCTAATACGATTACTATAAACTGTTGTTGGCTTCTAAGTCATTGACTTACTTATATCGTTTATACTATTGCGTGTTCCATTTTTATTTGTCTCTAAGAAGCGCAGCGGGTTCGAATCCCGCTTGGTTTAAGATTTTATGTGTCTTCTAAAATATTTTTCTATACTTCGTGTGGGGTAACACTAAAATGAGTTATTAGTTACAATTATTTTTTTTATCAGCTTCACGCTGTATCCCGCACACAGCAGAGTAGTGTGTTGAGTGGCAGAACTCAACGCCGCACTTTGCCTCGACACCAGAGCGAAGAAATGGAAATACAAATTTAAGTAAATATTTCATCTCCTCGAGTGGGGATCGAACTCACAACACACTTTGTGCCCCTGCGCCACGACTGGCCTCAAACTTTTTTTACTTTGTTAATTAATAAAAAACAAAGAACGAGCAATGTTATACGATAGCTAAAATTATTATTTACATTCCCTTTGGGAGAAAGATGATATTTAGTCTTTATATTTCTCCTTGTGACCGGAACAGGGAGGTTTTCTAGTTAAGCATATAACAGCGGACATACCCACTGTGTAATACATACAATATACGTTAAATAGACGGAAAATTCAATAATGTCTAATCTCCTAAGTTCCTCTGCGTGCCCTGAAATATATTTCAATTTTAAAAGCTGCTTTCACAATCTCACAGGAAACGTGGCTTGATTTACTTCAAGATTACCTTGACATATTTCATATTTACGACAAACTTGACTGTAATAAAAACCATTTAATTTATTGAATTCAACAACAGATTCAATCGTATCGTATTGTATATGTATATGTATGTAAGTAGGATAAGAAAAGAGTTGTAAGTATTGTCAGTATAAAATTTATGTTCCAGAGCGGACAAGCTTAAAGCATTGAAGCACTCTACTTTACATCAACTAGTAATTCATGTTTTCTCAATACAAGGAACATCTGCGGGATATCCGGCGATGCAATTTTTGCACGACCCAAAATAAACTTTATTTCTTCAAGTTAAAGTCTAATTTTGCTAGTATTTTTTTCTTATATATTGAAATACAATGCCCAGTCTCTTTACACTTGATACATTGAGTAATATGAAACGTAGACAGTCTAAGGTTCTATTACAGGTAACAAAATATATCTTCTCATCTTTTAGAGTGTATTTTTTGTATGTTTCGAAAGTTTGAGCACGTAGCGTCGATTTGTTTGTTTGGGACGATTCCGGAGTTAAGAACCTCTACCTGTCAGCTTCAGTGACGACTCTACATTGAAATAAATTCGTTAACTTATAATAATATTATAAAAAAAATATCCTTTCATTAAGATTATAGAACTTATTTTTTTAAACTTCACACTGTGTGCGGCATATAACAGGATAGACAGAGATAATTTTGTACTAAGACATTTCATTCTCCACTTTCCGCCCAATTTTCTAGACATTGAGTGTTGAGTGGTGGAACTCAAAGCATTCTTTGGGCTGATATTGGTATGAGGGCAAAAAAACTGAACTCTCTCT
Source organism: Heliconius hermathena (assembly GCA_013403705.1). NCBI lineage: Eukaryota > Metazoa > Arthropoda > Insecta > Lepidoptera > Nymphalidae > Heliconius > Heliconius hermathena. The sequence goes on from JAAIXJ010000339.1 coordinate 75,772, forward strand.
CTCTCTCTCTGAACTCAGAACCGTCGTGTTTACAGTTAAGCGATGTGCCACTGAGGCGTAGCGGCCTCTAATTATTACGAATATTTTACTACATTACCTAGAAAAGTAATTTAAGCAAATTCCTTACAATATTGACTTCCATAATGCATTCTAAAGTACAAATAGTCGAGACACTGTCGCGTTAATGACTTACCTTTCCGTTTAACTTTTAAATTTTTATTTGTTTCCTCGACGTCTGTCTGCACAGTAGTAGACTATTATAGTGAGTAGTAGTTAGTAGTGTCGTTGTATTATAGAAAATATACTTATATACTAGAAGGCCAGTCGTGGTGCAACTCGTCGGTTTGTGACCAAAGTGTGACTGTAAAACCGACTGGTTGGGGGTTCGATCCCCACTCGAGGAGATGAAATATTTACTTAAATTTATATTTCCATTTCTTCGCTCTGGTGTCGAGGCAAAGCGCGGCGTTGAGTTCTGCCTCTCAACACGCAATGCCTCCAGAATTCGGCAGAAAGTGGGGAACGGGGTGTCTTAACACTAGGTTCCCTCTGCCTACCCTGCTGTGTGCGTGATACAGCGTGAAGATTGATTTATTTGATTTATTTTGTTTATTTACTATTTTTTTTCAATTCCAAGTTGAAGTCATTCATAGCAGGGCTGGCAGAACTCTCCGCTCTTCACGTACAGTCCAATTTTCGACACAAAACATTGTGTGGCAGAACTCATCGCCACACTTGTTCTTCATTCCGTTCACTTCTTCGAGAGGGTATCGAACCCACAACCGTCGTGTTTCGAGTCAGACTCCTTGCCACTGCACCACTATGACCTCAATTTTACATACTTTTTGTTAAATGTAATAGTTGTTAAAACTATTCACATAAAATAGCTTACAATAATTTCGTTCATTGCTCATAAAAACAATAATTAAAAATTAATATTTAACAGATGCAATTTTATCGATAAAAATTTTAATTTAAAATGAGAACTTTTTGTTCAGGAAAAACTAATTTTATACATCGTTCTATAAAACACAAAAGTTATAGCTAATAAAGAAGACTATATATTATAGAAATTACTTCTCGTCTGTGGCTGATTGTAGGCTGTAATTAAAATTGTATTTAACAATAGTAGCTACACAGCACAGTGGGTCTGAAATCAATTAATATTGAAATTAATCAAAAGGCCGTCGTGGCGCAGCAGACGACTGTAAGCGCGACGCTTGTGGAGTCCATTCCTATTTGGAAGAATTACTTTAATTTTCCTTAAAATTTATACTTTTATTACTTGCTCTGGTGTCGTGGCAAAGCGCGGCGTTGAACTACGTCACTCAACACGCATTACCTTCACAATTCGGCGGAAAATGGGGAAAGGAGTGTCTTAACACTAGCTTCTCTCTATCTACCTATGACTATATAAATAATATGTATGTATGTGTAATTCAAGCGGGCGAAGCCGCGAGCGGTTTGCTAGTTTTCGTATATTTATAATAAAGCCACAATAATTTCAATTTATATAGTGTTAAATTACCTGCTAAATTACTTATATTAATGTCATAGCATTAAATATCAGGGATAAGTACTTACTTACATTGTGTTCGTGTATTGCGTAAGTAGTCGTGGATTCGATTCTTAAGAGCAACTATTAACATTCAACAGTTCACGGTCTGATTAAGAAATACCATCCAACGTTCTTTACGGGTTAGTAAATAAAACACAAAAACATCGATTTGTGAACAATGTGCCTTTATGTGTATTTTACTTTTAATTAGCGATCTATTATAAGAATATAGAAATAGTAATATATTATGATACAATATAAAACAAAACATAAAAATATGTTAATGTAGAAATGTATTTCTGAATAGCTTCACATTGCAACTAAAATATATATAACAAATAGAGTACGATAACCTAGTGTTAAGAATCTCCGTCTCCCACGCACCGCCCAGTTTTAGAGACATTTCGTGTTGACTGGCCCACACCGTTCTTTATCTTGTTACCAGGGCGAAGAAATAAAAATAATAAATTCCGCTGAATGGGAATCGAACTCACAACTGTCGCGTTAACAATTAGACGCCGCCGCTGCACCACGACGTTCTCTAGCACATTTTTTAATCACAATATGAAGCATATATAATTATATTTTTCTTCTTTAGTTTCAGCTTCACTGCATTCTAAATCCCTAGAGCTTAGTTTCTATACCCATAAGTATATGTACAAGTGCAGTAGATTCATATTTTCCTAGTGACATAAATATATGTTACCTCATTCTCTTTAATGCTATTATATAGTAATCCTATTTGCTTGAGTTTTATATTTTTATAGTATTTTTCTTTATAATATTTGCTTTAGAGGCTGTTATGGTGCAGTTATACAGCGCCACACTCTAAACATTTTAGGTTCAATCCCTGAAACTTGTAATATTTAAATTATTTTCATTTCTCTGCTTTGGTATATAAAGCATGTCAATAAACTCAGACACTCAACATGTAATGTCTCAAAAATTTAGAGGCAAATTAAAAACGGAATGTCTTATACTAGGTTCCTTTATTACCCTGACATGCTGGGTGTTTTTTCTTTAATAGGTCAATTTGATCCATAGTGGCTCAGCTTTTGATTTAGGTTAGACGAAGCTCGACGTTAAATACCGCCTGCGTTACGTCTCTAAAAGAAACAAAAATGACTCTACCAGACCCATCATTTGGAACTTGGAAATAAAAAAAATATTTTTATAATTAATTTGAGGCCAGTCATTGCGCAGCGGCACAAAGTGTGACTGTAAAACCGACTGGTTGTGGGTTCAATTCCAACGCGAAGAGATGAAATATTTATTTAAATTTATATTTCCATTTCTTCGCTCTGGTGTCGAGTCAAAGCGCAGCGTTGAGTTCTGCCACTCAACACGCAATGGCTCCAGAATTCGGCAGAAAGTGGGGAACGGAGTGTCTTAACACTAGTTTCCCTCTGTCTACACGCTGCTATGTGCGAGATATAACGTGAAGCAGATTTTTTTTTATAATAAAACTGGCTCGCACGTACCCACTCCGTACATTAGCTAGTAATTACACGAGAATGATTCACTTCGTAAACGAACGCTAACAGCGGTAATTATAGCATTAATGCCTAATTACACATTTTAAAGGCCTTCATTATTTCAAAAAGAAATCGCCATTAAGCCGCTGCTAGTTTAACAGAGAGGAGGTCGATTTCACTACAATCACGGCGTTAGTGATATATCTCTCTGCATTAGTTTTCTTTCTTTCTCATTAAGAGATAACATGGAATTTCACTGTGGTTGTTGATTCAATGAGCACACCTCAGGACAATATATTACTTTCATTTATGCACTCTGGTAAGACAAAGCACAGCACAGCGTGGAGTTCCGCTACTCAATAAGCAATATCTTGAATTCGGGCAGTAAATGAAGTGGTGAGTGAGAGAGAGAGATGAGCATCAGTGTGAGATGTTTCGGCCTACCCGGCTTGAAAGAGCTATCCTATAACCCAACGATTATATTTCTTCTAATCTTTACAATATATGATACTATTCCGTTACTAGATAACTGACAGTAATGGAAAAGAAAACTGAATCTACTTAAACTACTATGAAGTTAAAATTTATCATATAGGTACATTAGGGATTATAGGGTGAATGATCCCTAACCTACCCTTTTCTCGATATTTCTATAAGATTGGGATACGTCTACGTTTTACTCTTAAACATAGTTGTAAGCGACGACTAGTTTTACATAAACCGCAATGATATATTGAAAGCTGGAAGCCAGTCGTGACGCAACGGCACGACAGTTTGTGGGTTCAATTCCTACTCGAGAAAATTAAATATCTAATAATTTCATTTCTTCGTTCTCGTGTCGAGGCAAAGCACGACGTTGAGTTACGCCATTGAAAACGTAATGCTTCTAGAATCCCACAGAACCCGGGGACCGGAGTTTCTTACCATTTTTCTCCCTCTGCCTATCCCGCTACAAACGGCGAACAGCGTAAAGCTGAATATCTGCTAACAAATGTCGAATTTACAACTTATAGGCCAATAAACAACCATTACCCCTGCGCCACTGCGACACGTAAATCTGAAATTAATAATCAAATTAATAATGATTACCGCCGCAGCGGTACACTGTGGAAATCGACTTAATACTATGATTTATGATCGGTTTTGACGTCAAATTAAATACATGGTGTTTTGTGTAAGATACAAACAATTTTATTAGGTGCTTATCATCTTTTATAATTATAAATAGGTGTGGGTTCGATTTATGATGTACGTAAAAGGCTAATATTCAAATGTGTATAAAATGTCATTTTTGATAGTCAAAAGACTTTAATGTTTGCTTATTTTTCATGTTATTTTGACAAGTGCAACGAATACAACCTACGACCTTATAATTTTTCGTACTTTTGAATATATCTTTCCCAAGTGAATGCGCATAAGTTCAGAAAACTAGAGTTCAGGGCGGCCACGACTTGTTTACCGTACTGTACCCGTCAGACGCTGTGCTGGTGCCCGACGGCTCCATACAATAATAAACTATTTAAGTATTATTATAGTGTTTAAAAAGATTGCTTTCTACTATTTTCCATCTTATTTTCGAGACATTGCGTATTGTGTTTTATAACTAAGCGCCGCGCTTTGTCCTCTTCTCCTATATTAATATATATAGAGAATTATATATCTATAGTATATAACCTTTTATCTATTTTAACCTCCAAAATAAGTCATCGTTAATTACAATCTTGTATTCAATTTCCATTATTTTTAATGACTATCGCCCATTAAATGCTTCTTCCTGATTCGAACAGACGCTGTTAGTAAGCTATTATTATAATTTACCACGCTACATTGGCCACACCGTACTCTACACTATACACACGCTATGAGAAACGCTTTACAGATCCTATGTATTTCTATATCGAATATTCACACGTTCAAATTCAATTTCAATTTTGAACTTAATACTAGAGGAGTAAAGTTGATTTTGATTTGGCTGCTCTATGTAGAGATTTATCGCGGACAGCTGACAACACAGCTCTGACGTCACAATTAATCAAGACGTGTCAATGGATACGTCTATAAATTGTCCGATTGTCAGATCTTCTATCTATCTATGTGTCTATGTATATCTGTATATAAAATTAAAATCAGCTTCACGCTGTATCCCGCACTTAGCAGGGTAGGCAGAGGGAACCTAGTATTAAGACACTCCGTTCCCCAATTTCCGCCGAATTCCGGGCGAATTTTGTGTTGAGTGGCGGAACTCAGACCCGCGCTTTGCCTCCACATGAGAGCGAAGAAATGAAAGTATAAATGTAAATAAATATTTCACTTCCTCCAGTGGGGATCGAACCCATAACCAGTCGATTTTACAGTCACACTTTGTGCCCCTGCGCCACGACTGGCCTCTGGTTAAAATAGGTCAAAATAGGTTTGTACTAATATATATTAGACATACTCTCCATAATGAAACCATAAAGTGTGGAATGAAGTCAAAAAATAAGTATCCTCTTGTTCTATGCTCAAATTTTAGACTAGTAGTCATCCGGTACATTCTTTACGTGGACTTCAATACATACAATTTAAAACTCCTTTTTTTCTCTTTCCCATCGGAATTTCGAGCTCTCCTTTCTTAGTGCTCCCTTACACTCCCTGACCTACATACGTGCCAAATTTCAATTTTCTAAGTCCAATAGTTATATCTGTGAATTATCGTCTGTCAGTCATATACTTGTTATATAAATAAATAATTATAAATTTGAAGTGTATATAAACAAATGAATTTAAAATTTAAATTTAATATATATATCAATATATGCATATAATTATAGTTATGGTAATTAATCAATTTGTGAACAAGTTACAAATACGTGCTTAATTAAAATGTAATTAAACAAATTAAAAATGTTTCTCATATTTCAATTCATTTCTTTCATTCTTTTCATGTAAAGCTACAGCACATCACTAGTGTAGTACTGTACAAATATTATATTCATACACATTTATTATTGCGCAAACATTTTTAAAACATCCATTAGAGCGTTTAGTGTTGTTCCGAAATTTCCACTAAAATGTTTATTTTGACATTTAGTGTTGCGCAAAATACCGCAAAAAGTGATTACCTGTCTACCCGCCGCACGTAATTTACACGTAATTACTCGACCGATTCAGAAAACGTTCCCTAATCGTTAATTACACTTTACGGGGGCCATAAAAAGTTTATCTCGTCGAGCATCGAACTGGCACCTTACACACTTCTCTCTACTTACATTTAATAATTAAGCACTATTGAGGCAAGTCGTGGGGGCACAAACTGTGATTGTAAAATCGACTGGTTATGGGTTCGATCCCCACTCGAGGAGATGAAATATTTACTTAAATTTATATTTCCATTTCTTCGCTCTGGTGTCGAGGACAAGCGCCTGAGTTCTGCCACTCAACACGCAATGCCTCCAGAATTCGTTAGAAAGTGGGGAACGGAGTGTCTTAAAACTAGGTTCCCTTTGTCTACCCTGCTGTGTGCAGGTTACAGCATGAAGCTGACTTATTTGATTATTATATTATACGATGATTACGGTCAAAATCCTGTTTAAATAAATGCTTTTATAATATAAAAGATGTCTACTATCATTGGAAAAAATTATATTTTTATTACTACATGAGAAACTCTACAGACAATCCACTAAATATACATAAAAGTCTTTCATTACTGAATTACTTACAAACAACGTATAACGCAAACTAGACAAGCAACTTAAAATTTGACATATTGGAAATTTCTACGTGTAACTGTAAAAGCGAAAGGTCGTGAGTTCAATTTCGTCTGCGAGAAATAAAATATTCAATGTTTTAATTTTTCTCGCTCTGATATCCTATCCCGCTATGTGCGGGATACACCGTGAAGCTTAAAAAAAAACTGCATTTTCATTTTAAGCCCACGTAGACAAAGTGACAAGAGACAACTAGTGAATAAAAAATGGTGTAAACTATGAGATACCGTAATTAGTTAAATTAAAAGCATCATCTCTTATATTAACTTCGAGGCCTGTATTATAATCAGAATTTGAGATCGATCGATAAAATTTGCTTCACGATAGAGGCTATATTTAATTTAAGCAACTTGACCTTAGAGTTTTAGAAACTAATATTAAACTTTTATGAAGAACGGCGCTTTGTCTAGAATATTGATTAACGTCAGAATAATAAAATATTAAAATTTATTAATCAATTTGCTTATAGCTATCTAAACATTATGCATATTAATATAATGATAAAGATAAATTTTATTTCATTTGAATTGAACTCTGCTCATTTCATTAATTATAATTAAATATAATAAATAAAAATCTTTCTAAATTTCTAGTGAGGAAGTGCGTTGCGAAGGTACGTATGCTGAGACTGTAACCCACGAGAAGATAGAAAATTATCACTTAGCTTTTCCCTACAAAAACTTTTTTTTCTCTTCTCAATGGATAATTAGAGAGAACGGAACTCTAAGCACTACGGAACTTAACCTCTTTATACATTCCCTCCAGAAGATCCTCATGCTTTGCGTTATCGAAAGTCAACCGAAAGAACCGAATATCCCTTACTCCTGCAAAAAATAACAATAAAAACGATTCAAGATCATTTCCAAATAATTTTACAGAATATCTTATAGGTCTCCAACAAAGGTTCCCAGTCAGCCCAGTAAGGCCAACAACAATAAGCCCAACACAAAAGAGTAAGAAATACTAAGTTCCTATAAACAACAAAGACACGCCAGAGATAAAGCGCTTCTCAAAGTAATGATAACAATCTCGACACACTTTACACTACGGGGCTACTCTACCTCCACTCTACTTAACATCATTTGCTCTGACATTGCTCTCAGATATTCTCACGTATAAAATTGAAAATCTAAATCAGCTTCACGCTGTATCCCGCACACAGCTGGGTAGGCAAAGGCAACATAGGGTAGAGACACTCCATTGCCCACTTTCCGCCGAACTCTGGAGGCATTGCGTGTTGAGTGTTTGAACTCAACGCCGCACTTTGCCTCGACACCAGAGTGAAGAAATGAAAATATAAATGTAACTGAATATTTCATTTCCTCGAGTGGGGATCGAACCCAAAACAGTCGATTTTACAGTCTCACTTTGTCCCTTGCGCCACGATTCGTAAACTAATTAATTATTGGATTAGTACATTTGTGAGAAGCGCTTTTAGAACAACTGCCCAATAAAATATTTATTGTGGGTTCGGTTCTTAGCATTTTCTTTCATTTTAAATTAACAAATATACTCTACAGGATGTTTAAGAATCATACTAAGTTATTAACGTCTCTATTTCTCAACATCTCATTACAAGACGTGTATTCCTCAAAACAAATAAAAAAAATTAAGCAGAGAGTATGTTTTTTTTCAAAATTTATATTACTATGTATGGAGAAAACGCTATAAATAACAAACATAAAAAAAATACAGTCGATGAGATAACCTCCTTCTTTTTGAAGTCGGTTAAAAAGAACAATATTCACTCGCTAACTACATCCATTTAGTTTAATAATATTAAACGTATTCAACTACAGAATTAAAGTCAATCACTACGTTAAATCGTGTTCACAGCCATTGTCTAGCGCATCGGTTCCCAACCAGTGGTCCGTGGACCAGTAGTGGTCCGCAGCAGCTTAAATATGGTCCGCGAATGATTTAAAATTTTGATGTTTGAGCAAAGTCCGGCTACAGTTAAGTTGTTTCCTCAGTAAAACATAAAATATTTTGACATTTAAATTTAATATACTTTAAAATTCATTGATTTTTAATATTTACTTAGAAATTCACACATCCCATTATATAAAATGTCAGATTTTTTTTACTTTTGACTTTGAAATTAAATTTTTTGTTTAATTATTAATTTATTTTTATTATACCTACAAAGTGCTCCCTGCTAATAAAAATACTATAAAAGTGGTCCTTGATCAAGAAAAGATTGAGAACCCCTGGTCTAGCGATCGGCAAGTAGCGACCGAACAAAAACACTTAAACATTATTACAGTACACTAATAATATAAATCATCGTATCAAAATATAATTCATTACACGAACTGCCAATACAATTGTAATATTATGAGCACGATTAAGCAGAATGTCAATCTAAAACAAACTTAAAAACAAGGTGTTAGAATTTATTATGTTTTGCCAAACTTAAATGGGTTTCGCACAAAAACGGTAATCAGCTCATAAGCGTTGGTTAATATTCCATTATATTTCGTTTTTGTGAAGTCGGATGAATGAGTTCGTGTATTGATCTGTTACTATTATATGTTGCAATTTAATTATCGCTTCAACGGAACGGAGTTTTTGTGGTCGTGCCCTGGAAAAGTGTAGCGATTGGGAAAAAAGTATTATAACAATTGGTAATTGACGCCATTGACGCCATTGTGACACAGTACAGACGTGTCTGACTTGATTTTAGTTGGGTTTTTGTTTTGGTTTTTTTTTTCATATAGTCTTATAAAAAAACTAAGATTTTTTCTATTCAGCAAGCAATTCTTCGGAATGAGTAGAAAATAGATCAGCGATCAGTTGTGTGCGGCAGCAGGGTAGACAGAGGAAACTTAATGTTAAGACACTCCGTTCCCCACTTTCTGCCGAATTCTGGAGGCATTGCGTGTTGAGTAGCAGAACTCAACGCTCCGCTTTGCCTCGGCACCAGAGCGAAGAAATGGAAATATAAATTTAAGTAAATATTTCATCTCCTCGAGTGGGGATCGAACCCACAACCAGTCGATTTACAGTCACACTTTGTGCCACTGCGCCACGACTGGCCTCTGGAAAATAGATAGCTAAGTAATATTTGATTGTTTTATCGAACAGGAAATAATTAATACAAGACACTCCGTTACCTACAAACCGCTATATTTCGAGACATGTAGTTCGCGTTTTGTCTTGTTAGTAATCAAGGATATGTACATAATTAATTCCCCCAATTAAAAATCGAACCTACAATCGTCGCGTTTACTTATATTTGATTGTATTAAAGTTTAAGATTTTAATACTAGTATAAGAAGATAATGTGTACTTTTCGTCCACAATTACGAAAAATTTTCCAAGAATTTACGATTGGTAAATATTGTAAAAGCGGTTTCCGGTTATTTTGTGGTTAACGTTAAACTTACGAGACCTACAAAGTAATATAAGAAATAATTGTAGGTTTTGTGGCTTTAAAAAGATTATGTAAAAATGCACGCTTATATTAATATCTACGTATTAAGGTTAACTCATATTAGCCTCTTTATCTTATACAAATTTAAGTTAATTTTTAGTCACCTTGAGCCTAATCTGTATCGAAGCTGCCTAGACATCGTATGAGTGGAATTACAATTAACTCACAAGGTTCTACAATCAAAATTAAGCAAAAACAATAAAGTTATATATATATTTAATAAGAACGATTTATAACATGATTTTTTAATATGAACTGAAGGCTGAAAGAATTGCTTGTTTGGAGGCAATTAAAACAGCTACGGATTCCAATTAATTTTTTTTTGTTTTGGATTGTCCATAGCGAGGAAGGTTATAATATATCTATATTATAATATAAAAATTATTTGAAGGTGTAACATTTTCGTGGACTATAAGAAGCAAAATCCCATTTTTCCCGACACCGTAGGAATTTGGACACTTCCTTCCTGTTTAGGGCTCCCCTACGCTCCCTAAGTATTAAGGAACCTATGTACATGCTACATTGTGAATGTAGTCACTGATCATATTTTCTGATACATCTTCCATATACAGACACCGATCAGTTACAATTTTATTATAAGTATAGATATAAATATTATATATGTATATAGATTCCAAAATGCTAATATATATTTACCTACAGAATTAATAATTGAGATTTTTTATATTCATATATAAATAAATAAAATAAATCAGCTTCACGCTGTATCCCGTACACGGCAGGATAAGTAGAAAGAACTTAGTACAAAAACACTCCGTTCCCTACTTTTTGCCGAATTCTGGAGACATTGCGTGTTGAGTAGCAGAACTCAACGCCGCGCTTTGCCTCGACACCAGAGCGAAGAAATATAAATTGAATTAAATATTTCATCTCCTCGAGTGGGGATCCAACCCACAACCAGTCGGTTTTACAGTCACACTTCGTGCCGCTGCGCCACGACTGGATTTTTTATATTATATGTATATAAAAAATGTCTTTGTGAGTTAATTTTGACTAAGCAAGAAACGGAAGATTTATTATACAAATCCTTGTAAATCTAAGTAAGTACTGTCGTGCAATAAATTATATTACACCATACAAAAGATATTGACGATCGTCTGGCGCTATGCCATTTTATGTAGTTGTCACGTCGCACCGGGCTCGAGGTCGCGGATTCGATTTATGCATTGACACGATGTATTTTATTATCCGAGTCTTTGTTTTAAAAGGATATATGAATATATATTTAATATTATTTATATCCTTATACTCACAAGTTTGAGGCCAGGTGTGGCGCAGGGGTACAAGCGTGCCACTGTAATCGCGACAGGTTCTGGGTTCGATTCCTACTGAATGAAATAAAATTTTAATATTTTCATTTCCTTGTTCTGGTAACAAGGCCAAACTCGGCATCTAGTTCCGCAACTCAACACACAACACCTCCAAATTTCGACATAAAATGGGAAACGACATTGTCTTAACACCAGGTTTCCAAGTTCTCTCTGCTTACTCTACTATGTACGGGTTACAATGGGAAGTGAGATAAATACAATTAATTTAAATTTAAATAAAATAACGTTTATTTATATATTATATTTAAATAAAACTACTAATCATATATTTCCATTTTTGTTTCACGCAATATTTTGCTATCAAGTTTAAAATGGATTTAAAATAATATATTCCGTATACAGAAATGCACTTTACTGTATAATGAACATATAAAAATAAATTGCAAGAGTTATCGTTTAAACCACTTTCCAAAATTAACATTAAGACGTAAACTCATTTATTACTTCGCCGTAAGTGTTTTATGAATTTTTTACAATTATGTTGTAAAAAAAATTATATTGAGCAAAATTTGCATAACACAAGCTAGTGTTCGTGACTTCGTTTTTGTTTACTTTAATCTAAATTTACGAAAAAAAAAAATTCTAGCTTTTTACTGTAGGTAGAGCAAATCTGGGAGCTTCCGGACATTTCCGATCCCCAGTTTCTACCGAATTATGGAAGTATTGTGCGTTGAGTGATAGAACTCAATGCGCGCTTTATGTATCAGAGCGAGGAAATCAAAATAATTTAAATATAACCATTCCTAAGAGTGTCGATCGAACCCACACCCATCCCACTTAAGTTACCTGTCCTCCCTAAAAGAAATGTAATGTTATAACAATTAATAATTAAAATAGAGTCAATTTCTATCAAAAATACTTCACAAAGTAAGCAACCAACTCAGCTGCCACACCGACGACCCACATACAAAACGCAAAGTGCCAATTCAAACAAACACAGTGTTCTTGGACGAACAATAAATTGCTGATAAACGACAATCGACATCGCGGAACAATCGCCTATACTCTATAGTGTGGACTGTAGACAATAGACTGTATGTATATAGTGTGGACTGTGTGTGTGTGTCACCTAAAACTTGTATCAGTGTGAGGCCCCGGAACCCAATTCGCCATTGAAGCCGGTGTTAAGCCGCGTTCAGCAGATTATCATTGTGAAATGAAGTTGGATGGCTATTGGGGAAACTTCCAGCTTTAATGTATTAAAGTTTGTGATAGAGGTCGTTGTGAGTCACGTTGAGTTCTCTCAACTCTCGTAAATGTAGAGCGCAGTGGGGAATGGAGTGTCTTAGCTGATATAGCCTTTGGGTTTAGGTTCCCTTTGTCTACGCTATGTGGAAAATAAAACGTGAAGCTGTATTTTTATACTTTTACTATAAAGTAGAAATGTACAAAAGACATACGTCATATAACCTATATAAGGAAAACTCTATAAAAACCAATATAAACACTTTGGTATAAAACAGTAAACTTTCAAAGGCAACCTTACAGCGTCTAATTTCTCATATAAAATTGCAATTAAAGCCATTCCCTCATCCCATACAGTCCCATACAATATATGCCACCCATACAAGTCGGCTTATGTAACTGACAGGGCTTCAATAGCTATAATTACGGGACGCGAGCGCCTTGCTCTTTGACTTGTTCTTGCCGAGTTTATGACTCGGTACCTACAGAGTGACGGTGTAATGTTAAAGTTAGACACCTAAATCTAAAATATCTTTTAATGTATTTAATTTATGTAGCATTTTGTTTAAATATTTATACGTATATTTATAAATCTCTACCGCTTTTGAAACAGTCAGTCTTTACATAGACGAGAGTATTGTACTTACGAAGTTGAGACTTATTATGTAGACTTACCTGTAGAGAGTGTAGGAAAGCACTAAGAAAAAAAATCTCATAAAAAATCATCTTACATCTTAAAGAAAACACAAGCAAAATTACGATTTTACTACGATTTTAATATTTTCTAAACGCCCTTCACACATAGATATCAGAGCTGACAGATACTAGGTATGATAATAACAAAAAATGGCCTGTAAATATTTTAAAGAATTTCAATGTAGATTAATAAAATCATAAGGCTTATTTGGTGGCGAGTACTTGGAAAGTTTCTAAAAATCGTGGAATTTTGCTTAAAGGTAAAATATTTATATCATATCCGATATGATTCAGAATTTATCATAAACTACGATTTCGCTTATCTAAAGATTATTGTTGCAGATGCAAAGCACTTAGAGGCCAGTCGTGTCGCAGGGGCACAAAGTGTGACTGTAAAATCGACTGGTTGTGGGTTCGGTCCCCACTCGAGGAAATAAAATATTTATTTACATTTTCATTTTCGTCGCTCTGGTGTCGAGACTAGGCGCGGCGTAGAGATTCGCCACTCAACATGCATTGCCTCCAGAACTCGGCGGAAAGTGGGGAACGGAATGTCTTAACACTAGATTCCCTGCTTACCCCGCTGTGTGCTGTATACAGCGTGCACTTAAATTTCCTTCATTTTCTCAATATGTATACCTATAGATAACAACAACAATAAAATTGATTTCAGTTCTTCCATTGAAGCCGTTTCCTCTGCATACAATATCTTCAAAGGTACATACAAAGTGTAGGTATAGGTAAAAGCGCTTTACGGTGATATCGTGGTAGCTCCACAAAGCCGCACTGCACTGTGGCTGTATGCGAGTGGTTCCTGGCGGCCGCACAGCCTGCCCTTTGATACATTATTCTCCCTCAGATGCCGAGATTAGATCTCCAGCATCCGCATCTGCTATAGACAATCGTTGGTTTTCCTTTTAAGTACCTCCTGCTAGTACAACGCCCGCATTGATGCATACTTTGATAACCATCTAGCTATACGATATATCGTTTTGTTAGAGATGCTCTTCAATTTCATCAATAAAATCAGTTTTTTTTATATATTATTGCGTAGTGGTGATGTGTTAACGAAAGGTAGTCGTCATGTGTTCAAATCTCATTCTTTCATATTAGTACATATTAATAATACAGATTTTTTAGTTCTACACCGTATTGTTACCAACATGGGAGAGGAAACAAGAATATTTTATTTCTTCGAGTGGTCATCGAAGCCACAACAATCAATTTTACAGTCTATCAGATACTGCGCCTATGTGTCTCTAATTTTCTAAAATAAGGCTGCTCATTTTGCAAGGTGTTTTTCATATTAACTTCAAAATTAAATATTCTTCTATCTTGCTCTTACTTGCTCGCATTTCCCGTTTCTCCCTAAAACATCTTAAACTAAAAAGTTGCATACTATATCTAGTCTAAATAGATTTTTTGAAACAACAAGCAGCGTTCAGTTTTTTATGACATAACTTATATTAAGTCTCACATAGTTTACTTTATGATGTAATTCATGAGATCAAATCAGGTACACGCTGTATCCCGCACACAGCAGGGTAGGCAGAGGGAACCTTATGTTAAGCCACTCCGTTCCCCACTTTATGCTCAGTTCTGGAGGCATGGCGTGTTGAACGGCGGAACTCAACACCGCGCTTTGCCTCGATACCAGAGTGAAGAAATGAAAATACATAAATATTTCATTTCCTCGAGTGGGGATCGAACCCACAATCAGTCGATTTTACAGTCACACTTTGTGCCCCTGCGCCGCAAATGGCCTCATATAATTCATGTCATGAATTATATCATATAGCTATTTAGATTTCCTTCTACTTCCACTATATATAAATTTCTCACAAATCAATGATATAATCAAACGTCTGTCTGTACCTACTCGCTATAGGCGTGACTTAGGCACGTTCCGAGAACATGTGCATGTGAGCTTCAACTCGCTTTGATGATATACAGATACAGATCGTGGCGACTCACGTTCGTGGAAGTTTTATAGAGATAAATTTATTATAGCCAAATTATATGAAATCTTTACATACTTATTGTGAAAGTATGGAATATTCCTAAGTGTGGAATAACACTTTAAAAATATAAAAAAATCTTTACATAAATGGTATTCTATGTGTTATTCTGATGTATAAGCTGTCTTACTGTAAAGTTTCATTTAGATCCGTTCAGTAGTTTTGGCGTAAACGTGGAACAAATATCTATCCATCCTCACATTTTAACTTTAACCAACTTTTTCATTTAGAATATTAGTAGGAAATGGAGTTAGAACTAATGGAATATTGATGTAATATTCTATGTTCACTACTTCTGGTCTAATAGTAACTATATTTTATAATTCTCTCTTCAGCAGAACACACATTTTGAGATATTGCATGTAAAACGGGGAAACTTAATGAAAAAATTAAAATAATTAAAATATTACCTTTTTACTAAGGCCGGTCGTGGCGCAGGGGCACAAGGTGTGACTGTAAAACCGACTGGTTGTGGGTTCGATCCCCACTCGAGAAGATGAAATATTTACTTAAAATTTATATTTCCATTTCTTCGCTCTGGTGTCGAGGCAAAGGGCGGCGTTGAATTCTGCCACTCAAGACGCAATGCCTCCAGATTTCGGCAGAAAGTGGGGAACGGAGTGTCTTAACACTAAATTGCCTCTGTCTACCCTGCTGTGTGCGGGATACAGCGTGAAGCTGATACTAAGTGGGAATCAAACCCACAACTATCACGCGGACAGTCACTGTATCGTTGCGCTACTATGGCCACTTTTTTTCTCAACAAAAAATGCTAAAATTATTTCTTAATTACTTTGCGTTAATCAGAAAGCAGCAAATACATTCTTTTAGTAACTCTTTTCTTTGTAAATTGCATCATTTTAATCGAATTCTTTGTTTCAGTTTCGCTCGTGTAGTTCTAAAGAGACGATTGGATTTTAAAGTATGTTATCCGATACTAGCTTTGCTGAAACATTTTTGTTTTTAAAAGTTTCTATCGAGAAGTATCTGCGCAGGAAGTACTGACGGCCGTCATGGCGCGTGGGCACAAGCGTGTGGCTGGAAAATGCGACGGTTGTGAGTTCGATTCTCACGAAGAGAATGAATATTTACGTTTCTCTCGTTCTGGTAAATAGGCAAATGTGGCATTGAGTTAAGCCAATCAACACGCAATTCCGAAAAGTAAAAAAAGGGGTATCTCTAACCAAATAAAAGTTTAAATTGTGACACGACGACGTAAGCGCGATGGTTGTAAGTTCAGTCCCTAATCGGTTAAATTATATTCGTTTGTCAACGTTTTAACACGCCAGCGTTGAGTTCCGTCAAACACTACCTAATATCTAGCTAGGTTTCCTCTGCCTACCGCGCTATCCGGGAAAAGGCGTGATACTGTTAAAAATATTATATTCTTACATCGTTACTCCCACATTTTTACATAAGGCTTACTCTTTATTAGTTTAAATATATTTAGAGTCATTATTTGCCATACAATAGAAAATAATTAAATATTACTCCAAGTGAAAATCAAATCTACACCTGAAGTTTGACAATTTTCTACTACGCCGTTTAAAATATACTATATATTTATTAGAGCGCAACCACGAGCCCACTCCCTTAGCACTTTTCTATAAAAATATCTATACGAATCATTTACTTAACTGAGCCCTCATAATCTCTTGTAGCACACAAAGGAGAGCCAACTCGGTGTGACAGTAGTCATTGAGCCAGTCATAATTCAAATAAACTTGTGTGAAAAGTGACCCCATTAGTACCCATTACCTATATATACATATGGATGTAAAACTGTTCATATATAGAAATGTAGATGAGTGTACAAGAAAAAATACTGTTTACTATACTACACTACTTCACTTCCCACTCGAGGAAATGGAATATTTAATATTTTAATTTACTCGGTCTGGCAAGGAGGCAAAGTCCGACGTTAAGTTCCGCCACTAAATACGCCTTGCCTCCAGAATTCGCCGGAAGGTCGGAGAAAGAAGTATCTTAATGTCTTAACACTAGATTCTTTAGTTCTCTCTGCCTACAAAATTGCGTGTTAGATGCCTAACCACTCCTATGACCAGCTATAATATATATTCCAGTTTCTTAATCTCGCCGTGAAATTTGTGCGCTGCGTAGGGAATGGAGTGTATTAACACTATATTCCCTCATTTTTACATATACAGTATACAACGCGAAGTTAAAAAAAACATTAAGTTTCCAAATAATCATCAACAGCACTTTAATTTAACATATTAATATGTTGACATTACATACATTTAAACATGTTCTCTTTACCTAAACACGTACATTTTCTTCCATTACTGGCTTATACTTAATTAAATTACATATTCCAAGTGAGTGGAGTAAAAGCGAGTCCAAAGCGACTGTAGACGGATGCAATTTCAAAAGTCTAACGAGGTAGTGGTGGCTGCTTTATGGTGCCTTCTCTCCTTTAAATGGAAAACGCAAAGCTTTAAATAATTCTATAATAGCTAAGATGATTTGTCTAATTCTATTGCAAATCTTCTAAATCATTTTATTTATGTTAAGTATTTTGTATATTTTTTTTGGTTTTACGTTTTATTCCCCATATAAGCGAAGATAATTTATGGATTTTCCGGATTTCCTCGAATGAGGAATGAATTCACAACCATCGCGTTTACCTATATTTAGTCTTTCTTTTTTATTTTCACTCTGTATCCCACACATAGCAAGGTAGGTAGAGGGAACCTGGAAACCTGGACATAAAACTATTAAATATATTTATATTCCCCAGTGTAGGAATCGAACCCACATATATCGCGTTTAACTTTACAACCGCACGCTTGTGTGCAACGACAGCCTTATTTTAGCAAAATTTAATTAAAACAAAGTTTTTTATTCAAAATTAACAAATTTATTGAACAATATTTTATACAGAGGCCATACTTTGTGCCACTGCGCCACAGTGGCACAAAGTGTGACTGTAAAACCAACTGGTTGTGGGTTCGATCCCCACTCGAGAAGATGAAATATTTACTTAAATTTATATTTCCATTTCTTCGCTCTGGTGTCAAGACAAAACGCGGTGTTGAGTTCCGCCAGTCAACACGCAATGCCTCCAGAATCCGGCAGAAAGCGGGGAACGGAATGTCTTAACACTAGGTTCCTACCCTGCAGTGTGCGGAATACCGCGTGAAGCTGAAAAAAAATATATAATATAATATGTTATACCTTCAATACATTAATGTATAAACTAGGTTCAATACGACGCTTTAACAAAGGTGCTAAAGCAATTTACTAAATAACCAAATGAGTGTAATTTCTGTTCACAATAACGTGTCTCGCTCCATGACTAACTAGACGTGGCTGGGACTCGGTCTAGGTCTTTAATTATAGTTATTATTTGGAAATTACCTTATATTAGTAGCTATTATTGCAATATTAATGGGAAAATACATATTATTAAATATATTTGTGTATATATCTTTTTTTGAGCCCATTCGTAGCGCAGGGCGTGACTATAAATGGTTGTGGGTTCGATTAACACTCGAGGAAATGAAATATTTAATATTTTATTATTTCCTCGCTCTGGTAACGAGGCAAAGAGGAGTGATGAATTCGGCCACTCAACAAAGAGTGTCCTAACACTAGGTTCCCTGTGCTAAATATAATAAATTCTTTTAAAATAGTAATATACAATACAATACAATACAATTTAAAACTAAAATAAGAAGTATCTATATATAACTCTATCAATTTTGTTGTATGTATAGATTGACCTAACGAGTACTGTGGAAGTCACCAGTACTAACCTACATTTAACGTAAGTAAACTTTGAATAAAGATTCGTCCAATTTGTGTGATGCAGGCAGTAGCATTCACTTAGGTATTATTTTCTCAGGAACTGCCTGCCTTTGTACGATATGAGGCTTAGCTTCGCTACAGGTGTATCGGATATGATGTACTTTCATGGATTTTCTGCGTCTATTCGTTTTGGTTGTGGATTTAATACTATTCTATATTTATTTTTATAATAGTTCTTCAGAATGCGGAGAGCACACAAAATTGGTTTAAATACAAATATCGAGGTTGGAAAAATCGGGCTGCGTCTGGGAAATAAACACAAATCAAATATAATCTATATTTGATTTGTGCTTATTTCTCTGCTCTGTTAGACAAGTTGAGGTAACCTATCGTTAAGACACTCTGGTCTTCTCTTTTCGCCCAATTTTAAAATTAAGTGTTAACTGGCGGAACATAAGGCAGCGCTTTACTCGTTATCATAGCAAAGAAATAGAAATATTAAATATTCTATTTCTCCGAGTGGAAATCAAACCCACAACAGTCGCGTGTACAGTCGCACACTTGTGCGTCAGCGCCACGAAGTATGCTTCAAGATGATTTTTATATTCATTTAGATTTATAATAATGTTTAACTTAAAGTGTACTTGAATGAATACAATTTATATATGCCACAGTATACCACAGGGAGACAGAAAGATCATGGTATTGGCACTTTATTTTCTTAAAAACACACATATCTATAGTAAATTACGTAAAAAGCTACCAAAAAACAATTGGGATGGGTCTAATTTATTGATCTTTTTCTCGCATGTTTATTACATCCTTTTCCCTCTCCGTGATTGTGATATGATATCACTACTTGATAGTGATTATTAGGAATATATGATAGTGATGTAAACCCACTCATCCATTACTCCTTTATGTCAGTCAAATACAATTCTCATATACTAACCACGCGATGTACACTAACATACTAACACACATCGAGGTGACTGACCTGCGGCTATAGTTACTTACTTCAATATACATTAAAGTTTTCATACTCAAAACGGATATATCATTTGAAGTAGAGCGTCATTGTACGGAGTTTCCAACGGAATCGTCAGCAGATATGACAGGTGGCGGGAACTTCCGGTGGGGGCAGGAAGTGTTTGATAGCACTGCGTTCATACTAGAGCTGATATTGAGTGGAAGTTTAATACTTAATTTTATTTAATGGCCATTTTAATTTATGTGATTAGATTTTATAATCTTACGTACGATTAAAAAAATGTATATGCTTTTTTATATTTTAGAAAGGCTTTATAATTTGAAATAGTTAATGAATAATTATAATTTTAACTTCGTTATACGTTATTTTTCAATGTAAGTGTCACAGTTGTATTGCTTTAAAAAAAATATGAAGTGATTTGTCCTTCTGAATTTATATATTTATAAAGGTCTATAATAATATGTGAGGCCGTCGTGGCGCAGTGAGATATTTATCTATTAACATGATGGTAGTGGATACGATCTTCACTTGGGATAATAAATAATTTAAATTATCTTCGTGCTTTGCTAGATAAAGTATAGCATTGAGTTTCAAGACTTAACACGGAATGTCTCGTAAATTAGCCGGAAAATGGATTCCCTGTGTCTAACACCAAGATGCAAAAAAAATTATATCGTAAGCTCATCGTGTAAAAATAACTAATTAAGATAATTATAATATAATAATTAAAATATTTAATAATATTTACATAAAAACGTCGAGGGACCTACTTTTACTGAGCTAAATTGCTATCTTAAAGTGGCATCTAAATCATAAAAATAATAATTAAATTTAATGGAAACCTTTAAAGTTGTTATCTTTAAACTGTAATGTATATTACGTTAAAAAGAACCCACTCAGCATATTAAATATATATATATATTACGATTTTTTTCCATATATCAACAAAATCACAAATCGTCATCTCGGGTAAAACAGAGTGTCTGAACACTAGAAACTAGACATCTTAAGCTGCTAGCTATGACGAAAAATATTTAAATTTGAAGGATCTAGTGACTTAAACAATGTAACACACAACAACGACAATTGAGAACGATTACAGTTATAGATAATAATAAAAAGTTCGCGGCGTTAAGTTTCGCCTCTCAAACCATGTCTCGAACTTTGAGAATGAACGGATTATGCAGCGTCTTAACTAGGTTCCCTCTGTCTACCCTGGTATTTGCGGGAAGTTATAAAAAAAGTAATACAGTTAACACTACATCATCATATAACAATTATCTTACTTATAACGTTTAACCAGTGAGGCCAGTCGTGGCGCAGGGGCACAAAGTGTGACTGTAAACCCGACTGGTTGTGGGTTCGATCCCCACTCGAAGAATTGAAATATTCACTTAAATTTATATTTCGATTTATTCGCACTGGTCGAGGACAATGCCTCCAGATTCGGCAGAAAGTGGGGAACGGAGTCTCTTAACACTAGGTTCCCTCTTCCTACCCTGCAGTGTACAGGATACAGCGTGAAGCTGATTTGATTTGATATCGTTTAACCAATTCTCATAATAATTAGACATTCTTTAAATACACACTATAGAAGCTATTAATAGCGTTACCAAAATAAACACAGTCAACTACGTACGTACGTACGTATTATGAAGTGAAACATCCGTTTACATTCTCGCCGATGTTCCGTTGAGCCGCGTTTCCTGTTGGTAGTTCCAAGTAAAGCGGACAACTTTCGTTATTGGCCGCCTAAAATGTTGGACAGGTGACGACGTACCGTAATAGCACGGTACGCACTTATGTATGTATGTATGAAATATTAATTATAGTTTTCATTTTTTAGTTGTGCCACGATAAATATAACACACACGCTATTCACAGGTAAACAAAAAACAAAGACACAGATATCTATACTTTCCGCCCAATTTTCAAGACATTACGTGTTGGGAGATGAAAATATTAATTATAAAATAAAATAAAATAAAATAAATAAATCAACTTCACGCTATATCCCGCTCACAGCAGGGTAGACTGAGGGAACTTAGTGTTGAGACACTCCGTTCCCCACTTTCTGCCGAAATCTGAAGGTATTGATCTGGATCTTTGGTCTAGAGTGTTGAGTGGCAGAACTCAACGCCGCGTTTTGCCTCTACAGAAGACAGAAGAAATGAAAATATAAATTTAAATAAATAATTATTATTTACCGAATAAATGGAATACAAACCCACAACCTGCTTGCCCTCGCTTAATCTATTTATTTGTATTATTAACAATCTGCAACGTGCACTTAAATTACGATAAAAGAGATACTTCAAATGAGTCGAGAAATTGTCGACTCTCTTTTAGGAGAATATAATTTCATGAAATGAAGTTTTTTCATAAGGATAATTGATTTTTGGTTAGTGTATTGACAATTATAATAAATAAATGTATTAGATAGATATTTGGAAAATTCTATTTTGCTTATATTTTATTATATCGTAAGTTTATCGAGTGAACCCATACTAGCATTATAAAGAAGCGTTTGTTTAATTGAAAGAGTTAATCTCAAGAACTCTTTGTTCTAAGATAGAAAAAAAATGTATTGGACAGCATAAAATATAACCAAAAAAAAAAAAAAAATACAAGTCAAATGCGCAACTAAATTAATGAGAACCCAGGACCCGCTAACTAAAGTATAAGTATACATACATCAGTCACAACTTCAACATTGACATATTGACGTACGACAAGAATTCGCAATATATTTTTTACGTCACACCGTCAAGGAGGCTGGATGGGAGGAATTTATAATATACTGTCATACATCTACACACGATTAAGATACGCCTTTCGACACCTCATTTGTTACGCGGTTTTGCTGTTCCAGCTAGCTTATGCCTTATATGAAAAAAACATGCATATCTATACTAATATTGTAAAGCTAAAGAATCTGTTTCGTTGAACGCGCTGTTCTCAGGAACTACTGGTGCCATGTACTGAAACCGACCTGGTCGGTTTCCAGGAGGCGCGGGTTCGAGTCCCGCTATGTTAAAATTTTTATACGTTTTCTAAATAAGTATTTTTCTTTCCTAAGTGTGGAATAACACTTCAAAAATGTTTAAAAACTGCTGGTGCCAATTAAAAAAAAATGTGTTGGATAGTCCATTTGTCGAGGCTATGTAACAAACCTGCGGTCGAAGCTACATCTTATACACTATTCCATTTGACCGCGCAGGCGAAGCCGCAGGTAAAAATTAGTCTACAAAGACGTATATGAAGCAAGTGTTAGGTTTGTTACCAGTTCATCTTAGTGGTACTATCCTCTGAGCTGGTGTTAGCGACATATTCATTAAATAATTCAAAAGCGCTTTCATAAATTTATTTAAGTAAAGAATATTTCTTTTGCTAAAGGCAGAGAGAGCTGGGGAGTCTAGTGTTATGACACTCCATTCCCAGTAAGACACTTCCGTCTATGGAATAATGTTTAATATTTTCATTTTCTCGTTCTGGTAACGAAGTAAAGCACGGCATTGAATACCTCCACTGCAAGAGATACAACGTGAAGGTGGATAAAAAATATATATTACCATTAAAATGAACATTATTTAACTTGCAGTATCTAATAATAAATTAAGAACTACAACGCTGTACACTCTATACTTTATTAGAGCTGGACTATAACTTATATTTACCTAACAGGATATTACTTATAAGCTAAACGAAACTAAACCGAATAAATGTACCAACCGACACCCGTATCCAGATTTACATATATAAGTAAATAATATCAAGTCAGCTTCACGCTATATCCCGCACACAGTAGGGTAGGCAGAGGGAGGGAACTTAGTGTTAAGACACTCCGTTCCCCACTTTCTGCCGAATTCTGGAGACATTCCAAATTGAGTGGCAGAACTCAACGCCGCGCTTCGCTCGACTTTAATTCTTTTACTATGTTCTATGCGTATAAATATAAATAAATAGGATTTTCTATATATATATATATATATATATATATATATATATATATATATATATATATATATATATANATATATATATAGAAAATCCTATTTTTACTGTTCCATGGGTATTTTGAGAAATCCTCTATTAGTACTTCCCTACACTTCTTCTATATACATGCCAAGTTTCATCTTTCTAAATCTAGTAGCTTCTCCTGTGCGTCCTGCGTTATCTGTCGATCACTAAGAAACGGAAGAGCTTTAAATACATAAATATATTATGTATATATATAGATTTATATTTGTTTCCACTATTGAATTAAAAAAAAAAGCATATTTTTTTATTTCACACATCTACCATATATATGTAACTGGACCAGCTGGGAAAAGTCTTGAGACACTTGCTTCTCCACAAAATATACGTATATAGACTTACAAAAAGAAAGCAACGTCGAGTGACTAGCATAGTCGTTCAAACCCACTCACTTACCCACTATTGACATGCTCGAGAGCTCGCCAGATATGGAAATGAGAGTTGATACCGAAAACGAACGCTAGCACGATAAAGGAACAAACAGTCTCGCATTAGAGAGAACAGGAATGTCGCTCATGCTTCGCAATACGTTATCTTATCTCGTGGACGAGGTCTAAAGTTGGAGTTTTTTATATATTTGTATGTAGGCATATGTAAAATATGTTTTATTTAGACTTAAGAGCGTTTTAAATATCGTTCTGTATTAGAAATCTATTTGTAAGAGAAACTTTTTCGAATAACCCTTTCAAAGTTAGATTATATATTATGGTATATGCGTATAATTTTTGCCATATACATATATTACTTTTAAAAAGTATATATTTAACAAATTATATTTTTATGACAAATTGGTAAATATTTGTATCTAAAAGAACTTAAAACAAGTACTCATACAACGACAGTCTACACTCTACATCATTACCAACAATGTAATTTCTTTACAACCAAGCACAGACGGAGTATGTAATCACATACTTGATTACCCCAAACATATTTTTTTCGTTTTCAAAGTAAACTACATACACGCCATATTACCGTACACAGCGTCACCGTCAGCTGCAGTCCGTTAAAAGTCCATTTGGCGCTTCCATTACGGCCGCACGCACGCCGACGCCACTCTGGATATAATGTGGTTTTTGTTCAACGTATCTGGGAATGAACTGCGTACCTAATAGTTCAGAATACCGGGGGGCTACGTGCTCGGCCGCCGCTGTTATTTGTATGGAACAGCCCGTCCCTTTCCACCTCGTGGGCGAATGGGTACATACCGTGCGAGAATGCTGTCGGAACTGGAAACCAAATAAAGTAAGATAAGTCACCAACATTGTTGATGTAATTGCGTTTTTTTTACAACATTTTTTTTATAATTACATTCGTTTGTAATTCTGTAACGTGAGACTGACGCTGAGTTAATGCAGGTAAATTGGAGTTGCTTTAGGTATTTAAATTATTGTTTGTATAAAACATTACCATATCTCGATTACTTTTCAGATTTAATTGACTTTTAGATGACATATGTGAAAAACGACATATTGATAAATAATATCATAGAACAGACACAAAAAGGAAATTTGAAAAAGAAAATTGAAATCATTAAGGGAACCTACTAAACCTTATTAAACTATTTTAAGAATCAAAAATGATGTAATTATTGATCTATTTAATTATTTAAGATAAATTGACACGTAATACAGTTACGAAACCTTCTCCAAATTTGAAAATTAATTTACCCGAAATCCCACTTCCACCAAGAAATCCGAATTCCTAATAGTATTACCTCCAACTTACATTAGTTGTTACATAAAGACATTTAATCGAACTCGGACCTATCGCAACTTAATTATGTTTCCATTTTCTTTGAGAGTCGGCAACTCCGCCGAGACGTGCGGGGCGCAGAGCAATTTCCAGTCATATATTGTACTATAGTAATTTGAAATGGAGTTGATCGGACAGTACGATGAAG
The DNA here is from genome assembly GCA_013403705.1 of Heliconius hermathena. Classification (NCBI taxonomy): domain Eukaryota; kingdom Metazoa; phylum Arthropoda; class Insecta; order Lepidoptera; family Nymphalidae; genus Heliconius; species Heliconius hermathena. Next base: position 101,944 of record JAAIXJ010000339.1, read on the forward strand.
AATACGATAAGGCGAGCAAAGGAAAACTTACCTTAAATCTATTATTTTAGGGTAACTAATCCTATGGAGTATTAGAGTGAACGGGTACCCGCCGCGCCCAATTTTAGACCCTTAAGTGGAAGTGATAAGAGCAATTTGTCTGTACAAGGGGCATGAGGCTGGGATGTGAGATAAAAAGCTCGACCTAGAATTGGTCCTAATTCAAAATCGAATTTCGCTATATTTTTAAGTTTTATACTTCAAAATACATTGAAAATGTTGCTTTTTGTTAACAATTTGAGGACGTACAAACTCGTATTTACGTAAATATGCACAAAATTATATTTTTGAAAGCATGTGTATAAACTCAACTAAAAGATATCTTCAAAAGTTATATTAGCAATTTTTTTCCTAAAAAATATTTATGATAATAAACGTGACGATTTCACAATCGTCACGTCCGCACATCAACTCACTTCTCTTGAACTCACTTCGATTGATGATTTTTTTATGATTTTTTCGGCATGATAAGACAAACTGCGTTGGTAAGTCACGCAACTCAACACGCAATGTATTAATAATTAGACGGCGTGTGGGGAACGGAGTGTTTTAACACTAGGTTCCCTCTGTTTACCCGGTTATTTACAGGATATCGCTAAAGCTAAAAAATATGCGTTTCAAATAACACAAAAAAAGTAAACAATAAAAAGATAAAGCGATAACTAAGGAACATAATAATATAGCCTCACCCCGTCAGTGTAACCCTTATCGAACAAGTATCGGTAGAGTTGCGACTCATAAACTTACCTTGTGCTTTGGACGTTTTTTTAATTTATTTTATAAGAAGCGTAAGAAACTATTGTGTGCAAAATCAATAACGATTTTGAAAGTATTAATATTTATAGTAGATATAAAATGGTATTACCCTGATCGAAAGTTTTATATTTATTAGGATAATTTACTTTTTATATTTAATAAAGGTTTTTTTTATTGAATAGATTGTCTTTTTTATGGAAAAAAAAAGGCAAACGAGCGTACGGGTCACCTGATGGTAAGTAGTCACCGCCGCCATACAACACCAGAGGAGGAGGTGCGTTGTCTTTTTGTAGAGGCGACGGTTGTGCTTTCGATTGCTACTAGATGTAATTATTTGTTTTTAATCTCTCTCTGGTCACAAGACTAAACACGGTCTTGGAAATTGCACCCACATTGAATAATATAATATTAATACAATTAATTCTGATATCCTTTATCAAATGTCGCTCATATCTATATTGAACAACTTAACGTATATTTAAATTATGGCAGCCCTTAGGGCTTCACCTCTCTAAGAGGAGCATTGTAGTTACACTAAAATTATTGAGACGCCTCTTAAGTTCTCATTATTGCTGTCTTATATTATAACGGTTCTTCCTCTTAATGATAAACATAGAGTAAGCACAATATTTTAAAATTTTATAAAATAATTTCAATAAATTCTATATAATTAATTTATGAATTCTATCATAAACAAATAGACAGTATTAAAAAAAATTAACTCGAACAAGTTGAAACGACGAAAAACCTAAACAAGCAGCTCTACAAAAAAAAGGATTGAATCACCAATACAGAACGTACAAAATGTCATTCCGAGTTAATTAAAGGTTGTGCTATCACCGGCCTGGAATGTAGATTTTAACCTTATTTGAAATTACAACTTTTTAAGTCTCAATGGCTTCCACTGCGAACGGTTTGGGGTTCCGTGAAACGAGAGAGGGGCGCTGTTCACTGAAATGATTATAAATCTGAGTATCACCATTAAGGGAGTTATTGATGCATTTTAAAAAAGGGTGAAAAATACTATTAAACTATGTGTTTTTAGTATTTTTATATTTAACTAAAACTTTTTCGTATTTATCAATATACTCAATATTTCACATAAAAATCTAATTAACGAAGATTAAACAACATGTATCTGCGATTCTTGAATACCTTTTATAACTTTTTTTTAGCTTTATTCTGCATTACACATATAGCAGAAAATGTAGAGAGAAAAGTCAAGACATTCCGTTCTCCAATTTCCGCCAAAATTCAAGATTGCTGCATGTTGAATTTCGAAATTTAACGCCGTAAATCTTTAATAAGTATATAAAAAAAATCACAAATTAACGCAGAGATATTGAGCACGTACATACACACAAACTCTATAGTAGAGTTGTCAATCTAGAAGTAGACAGAAAAAACGAAATGAACCTGTTATACGAGTTAACTGTTACTTACTCGCATGTTAATCACTCCACATGCTTGCAGGAGACACGTAAAGCTTTCTAATTTATCAACCGTAATGACAGATAGCGCGCTTATCGCCCTCAGGCACTCATAATACATGTTCATATTGCTTATCTAATTTATTATTACTAAACAGTGTTCAACAAACCTAAAAAATCAATGAGATACAGGGTCGAATTCCAACTTTTTAATTCAATTTTTTACTGTATTTAAATTAGTTAATTCGTTAATATAATAATTTATTTTAGATCATTATATATGTAGGTATGTGCAGGTGGTACATAAAGATACATTTTAATTTAACTAATTATTATATATTTATTATAGAGTCATATTACATTTTTTGTGTTACAGGACAGGCAGAAAATACACTCCGTTCTCCACTTTCTGCCCATTTATCGAGACATTGTGTGTTAAGAGCGGAAACTCAACGCCACACTTTGTCCTATTACCAGATCGAGGAAATGGAAAATCTAATCAATAAAATATACATTTCCACCAACTTATTGTACTTTATACGACAAACAGCGTCTTTAAGATCAACTATAGATTATATCTATAAGTCAGAACAGTCTATCAAACATGAACACACCCGTCAATTGTGCAAGAAGCCATACCTATTGTACGGCGTGTAATAATGTATTAGAGATAGGCGCGGGCGCATCCGTTTTCATACAAAAAGAGTTTCCTGTTGGCGCGAGCGGTCGCACATCCTGCTGGCGGTCAATGTAACTGCGCTTCGCAATACTAACCTTTTATCTAGATTTAGCTTTTCACACAAGTTAACTGTACGGTCGATTAGTCGTGGCCACCCTGGAGTCAGGCTAATGAAGTTTTGAGAATTGCTTGCTTAAGAAGTAAATAATCAAAAGAAAAAATCTAAATTGAAATCTGCGCAGCTATCTACAACTAACTTCAGGTAGGCCACGACTCGTCGGCCGTAGTATATCGATATGTACATATGTCTGTCTCGTGAGAAACTTTTATAGTGAATGAATAAAGATAGAATGGAATATTCTTTATTGCAAAGGTCGCCTTATTTTCTCGAGAAATCTCGATAAGGAGTATAAAGGAAAAGACAGAAAGAGAATTGATTGACTACGTTTTATTTCACTACCTTGTCTTACATGGATTTAACATGACATTTAAATAAACTTAAAGTTAAAGCGAGAAAAGTGAAACATTGCACAAAATGTAAACCAGATAATAAACAAAATTAAACATGCGCATACGAAGAGGTGGCGTCGGTTTCAATTACTTAAAATTATTTTTATTTTATATTATAACCAATAATTATATAAAATCTTTACTTAAATTGTAGCCTATGTGTTAGTCTGATACATAAATAGCATATTACTTTAAAATATCATCAAAATCTGTTCATCAGCTTTTGCGTGAAAGACGAACAATTTTGGTTTCTCTGCTTAGATCCTAGCAAACTTTCACATTTCTAATATTAGTAAGATTTCAAATAGAAGACAAAACAATGTGACAATTTCTTTCTTCTCCACTTTCTACAGATAAAATCGAATATTTTCAGCCATTAAGTCTAAAATTATTCCCCAAAATGACATATGAACTTGCAACCATCGCGTCCAGTTACACATACATAAACGTGTCAAGTGAACATACACTTTCCTTGAACATTGTTTACTCAAATTAACAAATAAATATTTTACTCTCAGTTATGTTTCCTTTGCCGCATTTAATATAAATAGTCGGTAATTAGCTTAAATAAAACAACAAAGTGTTCTGGGCCTTCAATAATTTAAATTATTTATTAATAATCGAGGCCAGTCGTGACGCAGGGGCACAGTATGTGACTGACAAGGTGTAGGTTCGATTAGTACACGAGGTAATAAACTGTTTAATATTTTCATTTCTTTGTTCTGGTGTAGAGGTAAAGCGCGGCGTTGAGTTCCGTTGCTAAGCACGTAATGCATAAAATACAGCGGAAATTAGGGAACGGAAGTGTCTTAATGGGAACTGAGTGTCCCAAGTTCCCTCTGCCGAAGCTGCAGTGTGCGTGATACAACGTGAAGCTAAAAATAATATTATTATGAGGAAGTATAACTGTATCTTGGCGACAGCGGCCGTGGCTGGATTTAATTTGTAATATGACCTTCTTTTATTAATTCTTTAATAAGCTTTTCTTTAATATTTTATTATTTTAATAACATTAATAAAATATTCGATATTGACTACTATTTAGTAAAAACACCTTGTGCTGGATGAATTTTAATGAAAATAATATTAGTTAGGTAAATAAAAAATATATTTGTAAATAATTAGTTCGACCTTTCTGTTATACCTACCTACCTACATAAAGAAAAATGATTTTATATTTTTCTTCATGTATCAATCAATATAATATTGCTTTGTCTTATTTCTGTTTCTTAATAAATGTAATAGGTATATAAAATATTGTATTTTTAAAATCGATTATCTAAAAGTATAGATTCTATTCCCACTCGGAGAATGATTTATTTTCATTTTCTCACTGTAGCAACGAGGTAAAGTTGAGTAAGTTCCTCCACTCAACATGCAACGTCTCGAAACTTGGACGTGAGGTTTGGAATGATATTTCTTAACACCAAGTACCCTTTGTCTACTATCCTGTATGCGTGATACAGCGTAAAGCTATATATATATATATATATATATATATATATATATGTATATGCAATTTATATTAAAGAATATTCAGTCAGATAGATATTTTAACAAAAATTAAAAATTTCTACATATTAATAAAACAATTATAAACTTTTAACTGTTATTTTTATGTTAACAAAATACGCAATAAAAAGGTCATTTCATAAAAATAAAATAATAAAACAGAACTCCATATTTTATTTACAATCTCTTTTCGATTTATTGAGAAATAATAATAAAAATGTAAGATAAAATAATGTAATATCGATAACTAGTAGCAGTATCTTTATGGAGTAGCGGCATAGTGTGTGATTGTTATCGCGACGGTCGTGGGTTCGATTCCGACTCGAGGAAATTATTTATTTTTACTCTCTCGCTCTGTTAACACGATAAACACGCAGTGTTGATATATAAAAATAATATTAGACATGACGATTGTAAATTTCATTGAATTTAATAAAACTGGTGCAGCGTTGAGTTCTGCCACACACGCAATTCGGCAGAAAGTGGGGAACGAAGTGTCTAACACTAGGTTCCCTCTGCCTACCCTGCTGTGTGCGGGATACAGCGTGAAGCTGATTTTTAATAATTGGTTTATTTCCCAACTATACATAATGAAAGATGGACTACAAAGCGGGCTATAAAGCTATAAAGATAAAGTACAATCATAAATATTTATAGTGTCTGAACACGCTGTATGGCGTCATGCGATTTAGCCTTAAGACTTGTTCGATATAATTAAATAACGCCCACGTTGTTATGTACGGCTCTAAAAATGCTAGTGCTGTCACGTCTCTGCATTTTTTGAATTATTTATATGATGTATATATTTGAGGCCAGTCGTGGCGGCGGGGCACATGCTAATTTGTGGGTTCGATTTCCATTTGAGAAAATTAAATGTTTAATATTTTCATTCTCCGCTCTGGTAACAACACATAAGCGCGGCCACTCAACACACACTGCCTCAAGAATTTGGCGAAAAAGGGGGAACAGAATTGTCTTAGTGTAAACGGAGTGTCTTAAGACTAGGTTCTCAGATTTCCTCCGCTTATCCTACTTTGTTCAGGGTACAGCGTGAACCTAAAAAAAATGTATTTGGACGCCGTCTTGCCGCAGCGGCACAGCTTCTAACTGCAATAGCGATGGTAGTGTTTGATTGTCACTCGGAGAAATTAAATTAAAAGTAACAAGTCAATGTCTCGAATAATGAACGGAAAGTGAAGAACGTTAGGTTCCCTACCTACTAACACGCACCAAGTAGGCCATGATAAGCATTTAAACTTTTAATTATAAAAAACATATCCATAAAAACCCACATAAATCCACCCAAATGGCGGATATTCCGTGTAAATAACGTGACTCAAGCCTATCAAAACAAAAATACCGTTTCATATTTTCTTAAGAGGAAACGAAAGATACGAGTTTAATTAAATATTCATCTCGTCATACGATTTCCCGACAACTACTAACATATTGGTTTCCCCCTAGTTTTCTTAGTATGAGAGCCATTTCTTAAAAATAATAAACTATGAAATGCTTACAAAGAAGGTATTTACGATGACGTGTGTTTGTTTGAATATAATCACTAATATATATAAAATTATCATAATTTGTCTATATTTTGTTGACACATTGACGCAGTCGTAACTTATTACTAGATTTAATTACTAATAGCATCATGTTGTAAGTTCAAATTTGGGTAAAATTAGGAAATAGCATCACGCGTATCCAGCATAGCAGTGTAGGTTAACATAGTGTTAAGACTCTCCGTTTTCGACTTACCGTCCAATATTCGAGGCCTTATGTGTCGAGTGGCGGAACTCCATGCTTCCCCCAAATAAGAATATATATAAGGTGAAATGTATATAAATTGTCATGATAACGCTTGACTCTGTAGTAACTTATATAGTAACGTTCGTAAGTTTGATTCCTATTTAAATTAATAGTAATAATTAAAAATATATTTTTTAGATTCCCTTTGCTTAAACTATCATCTATCTAGAAATATGACAGGATATAACATACTTACTAACTATTAATTGTCGAAAAGCATTAAACAGAAATCAATGTGGTCGTGAAATATATATTTTTTGAAAGGAAAAAAAATGATTAATTTAAAAATTAATAACATTAATAAATTTAGTCTATGACTAAGTAAATGTGTCAATGTACCGGACGGTGAATGATTCACTGACCGACATCTGTAGGCACTAGGTAGTGTCGGAATTACAATTATCTATAGATAGTGACTATTATGTAATTGTTTATTTGATTAAATTAAACATTAAGGAGATTAGACGTACGTTCAAATATAATTTAGTGTATTTTTATAGCACAAAGTATGCGGCGTTAAGTTCCGCCACTAAACGAATAGTCTCAGTTTCTATGAAAAGTGGAGAGTGAGGCGATTTTTCAAACTATTCTTATTAGAAATCAATGTGAAAATCTATCGTTATTTAGATTCAGCGTCACGTGGCAGTATAATTATTAAAATTATATTTCACGCGTTTTTCCACATTAATTTAGTATTGAAACACTCCATTCTCCACTTTACCTTCAAATTCCATGACTTTGCATGCTGAATGGCAGCATTCAACGCCACAGCATGTCACCTTTCCAGAGCGGGAGAATGACTATAATTCAATTTCGGATTGACGATCGAACCCAAAACCGTATTTACTATCAAAAACGGTCCCACGGCGCCTCGATGGTATCTCATATATTAGTGTATATATACATAAGATTAGAAACATTTATATATAAATATAGGCTTATCACCAGCGTACGACCTACATAGAAGCTGATAACCGCCGCATCAATCAGCAGTCGCTGATAGCCGGTGCCAGTGGCGGTGCCGGTGCTCGGAGTACGTGACACCGACATAATCTTAATGGAATCATTTTGAATGACAGATATCTTTGTTGCAACATATAAATATATGTATATTGTTCATATTAATAAGAAAAATAAACCATGTTGTGTACAGGATACAACGTGAAGCCATTTATTTATAGAATAATTTCAATTAAATTATGTTCCAATGACAAAAGTTAGATCATTTGTATAGGTTGTAGCAGCACATAGCAGCGTAGGCAGAGGGAACCTGGTAATCTAGTGGGAAAGATATAGATAAATCTCCGTTACCACTTTTGCTGAAATCTAGAAGCTTTGCATCTTGAATGAATAAATTAATAAAATAAAATCAGCTTCACATTGTATCCCTCAAGCAGCGGGGTAGGCAGAAGGGAACTTAGTGTTAAGACGCCGCGTTCCCCACTATTCTGGAGGCATTTCCTTTCCTCGAGTGAGAATGGTACCCACAACCTGTCGAATTTACAGTCCCACACTTGTGTCCCTACGCGATGACTGGCCTCTAGCTTATATTTTATTTATTAAAAATACTTATAAAAATTCATATTAGGTTTACTAAAATAGTTTCTCCTTATTTATTAACATAAAACTTTTCCTATAAATAATACCAATAAATTCTTGTAAATACTTATAGAATTAGTAAACAAGGATGTCGAAGCCTTATCTCCCGTAGTATAGTACCGGACGACCGCGAACAATCACCATCTTGGCTTTTCCTTCCTCTAGGCTAATTGGCGTCACCAATAAACAAACTGAATAACAAATGTTATATTTAAATATAGAGGCAATTGTAGATCATAGAGATAGTGTCGGCAGTTGTGGGTTCGATTTTTGATCGGTGAAAATTAATATCATTTTATTCTCTATTAACACAAAGCGGAGGGTTGAACTCTTTTTCTTAACAAGTAATATGTCAAAATTAAGAGGAAAGCTGTTAATGGAGTGACTAAACACTCGGTTCTATCTCTTTATTTATTTCTATTAACTAAGAAACTATATTGACTAATAAACGGTGGACAGTCGTGGCGCAGGGGAACGGGTGACTGTAAACTATAAGTTGTGGGTTTGATTCCCAAACGAGGAAATAAATATTAGAGAGAGCCGAGTGCTAACATTCTCTATGTTAGCACTCGGCTCTCTCTATCTACCCTGCTATATGCGGGATACAGCGTAGAGCTAAAAAAAGAAACGAGTTAATTCCAATATTTACATATTTATAAATTATTAACATATTCTTTGATTGTCAAATTCATAACAAGATAATTGTCAGTTTAGTCAGTTTTATCGTGAGTTTGTTTAATTATAGATAATGTCAGTTAAAAAAAATAAAAATGTGTTTTATAAACACATTTTTATTTTGTATTAACAAGTGCAATGTCGTCGTTCCAATTTTTTTTATCTTACAAAGATTTAGTTATTATTTATAATTGACTTAAGTTACAACTGTATGTTCTAGTTTCTTTTTATGTTTTGCATTTTGATATTTTGTTCTGGATTTTTATTGTGTGCATAATAAAAATGATAAATTCTCTATTTTTCACATTTTATTGTTTTTGTTAAGGCACTCCGTTTCCCAGTTTCCACCGGAGGATATTGCGTGTTGAGATCGGAACTCAACGCCGCACTTTGCCTTCTTACCAAAGCGACGATATAAAAATATTAATAAATAATCGTTCATTCTACCGAGTGTGAACCTTGTACTTTCGCCACGATACCCTCTGAATATTAGATAACTTACACTAAAAGATTTTTTCTAACCGCCGACATTATAATAGTAAGCATTCTTCGAATAGAATTGAATCCATAACTACCCTTTTATGGACCCACTATAGCATCTACGCTATAATTTTAAATTATAATATTTTTTTCCTTAACAGATATCTAAATAACATCTATATTATAAACGAGCAATTTATAATTCACGTTAATGGAAGCATTCATTTAAAATAATAACATTTTCATGTTTCGTTACCAATTTCCGGATGTGAGGTTAATTTTAAATTAAATCGGCAGTTTATAAGTAATTATTGGTTAAATGGCAAGGTTAGTTATTGTTAATGTGGTTTAGATGCATTTTATTATTATTTTTTGTTAGGTTCACGTTGTATCCCGCACATAGCAGATCGCAAAGTAGGGAGACCTAGTAGAGGGAACCTGGTGGCGTTCCGTGTTGAGTGGCGGAACTCAACGTCGCATTTTTACCTCGTTACCGTAGCAAGAATATGAAAATATTGAATATTTTACTACGCCTAGTGGAAATCGAACTCACAACTGTCGCGTTTATAGTCACTCGCTTGTGCTGTTGGGCCACGACGTTCTCTATATAAAAAAAAAGATAATATAATCAGATGAAGAAACATTTTTTAATAACTATATTCTAAGTAACATTCGTTAAAATAGAAAAAAGAATGCCTAATTTCGCAATAACGATAAGGAAAATAGGCATTTTAATTTTTTTATTGTTCAGCAAGTGTCGTAACGACACGTGCTCATTTACATATCAACGAGCCGTTTACTTTAATTCCTGTTTTTTCCCCTACAATAATAACATTCAAATTTATCTACGATCGAGTTTATAGATTTACTATTTTTTTTTCAACTTCACGCTGTATCTCGCATACAGCAGGGTAGAGAGATATTAAGGCACTCAATTACATATTTTTCGCTCAAATTTTCGAGACATTGCGAGTCTTGTTGCTACAACGAGGAAATTAAAATAATTAATTCCCCCGAGTGGACATCGAACCCCCAACCGTCGCGCTTACTTTCGGACGTCGTGCAATACAAGCTAAGTAACTTGAGATGGCATTTGGGACAGAGTTATCGATATCCACAGTGGAATGATCATGTTTAAATTATTTCCATTTATAGACAAAAGTAGGCTGTATTTTTTAGATTTTTTAAAAGACTAAGTTTCACGCTGTATCCCGTACACAGCAGGGGAGGCAGAGGGAACCTAGTGTAAAACACTCCGTCCCCCACTTTCCGAAAAATTTTAGAGGTATTGCGCGTTGAGTGACGGAACTCAACGCCACGCTTTGCCTCGACACCAGAGCAAAAAAATAGAAATCCAAATTTAAATAAATATTTCATTTCTCTAGTGGGATTCAAACTCACAACAAGTCGCGTTTACAGTCACACTTTGTGCCCGCGCCACGACTGGCCTAAAAGTTTAAGGATAATTTAAAAACCTAAATATAGACTCATCATATTTATTAAAGGAAAAATCCATAAAAATAAATCCTTATCAAGTTATAAAATGGATATACTGTATGTTAATGAAATTTGACATTAAAACCCACGACACTGTCGAAGACACGCACATAAGTTTTTAGCTTAAGAATATATGTAAATTCTTACTTAAATTTATAGATTAATTATACAAAAGGTCAGTTTTGTCAGTCCGATAGGCAACTAGGTTCGGTTTGTTAATCATGCTTGGTTTTTTCTCAAGAGTATGCCACGCCCATGTTATGAAATGAACCAAAGATCTTTCATTAGAGTTTGTCCTAAAACCAATTTTTTATTATCGTATTAACTGAAAGCTTAGGTAACTGGTACAAATCAGAATTGTATTTATTACCTTAAAATTTTATTAAAAAGAAGTTAAGTTTTTGTTAAAATTTTATTATAAGCCACACATTTGGTACAGCGTCTGAATGTAAAAGCGACGTTTGTGTGAGTTCGATCCCTACTACTACTACTACTATACACATAACAAGACAAAAAGCGACGTTAAATTCCGCCATTAAAGGCACAATGTCTCAGAAATTGATTCTAAAGGGGAGTATGAAATGTCCTTAATTCTATGTTTCACTCTACCTACCCTGTTATACATGAAATACAGTATAATTTCTATAATATTAATACTAAATACCATACTGTCACAAAATATTAACTGCTCATTTTAGTATAAATATATTTTAAATTGAAAACTTAATCAAATCTGGCACAGCATCCAACTAAAACACAAAAAAAAACTCGTAGAGTTAAAAGATAAGCAATTTTACGAGTTGGGCATGTCAGACGTCAGTAACAGTTAACGCGATATAGCCAATTGGCCCGCGTCGACTCTACTTTATCTCACTGAATCACGTTTTTATAAACAATATTTGTTATTTGATATAAGTGGACTATAATTAAATTGTTTTTCTGCTTATATTTACATTTGACTTGAATAACTAAAAGTATTTCTTAATAATATATTATTTAGACTGATCTAACAAGTATAACTGTAGCTTTAGAGATTACGAATTCTAATCCCGGCTTAAGGAAAGCTTTTTAATTGGTTTCCCGATCAAAGTTGTGCTAAGGCTATTTATCCATCCTTTAATCTCTCTTCACAATGTAGAAGTGATGATCTAAAAGGGTTGACGGTCGAATTTTCGTTATATAAATTATTTTGTAAATACTTTCAACTGTTTAACATAATTATAAAAATATGTAATACTAAGAATTTGAGGCCAATCATGGCGAAGAGGCACATGCGTGCGACTATAACCGCCCAGGTAATGGGGCAAGGTTGAGATCCGCCACTCAATATGCAATGTTTCCAGAATTCGGCGAAAAGTGAGAGTCTTAGCGCTAGTAAAATAATGTAAAACTAAATCTTATCTGCAGCTTTTTTCTGTATTTCATAAATTACAATAGACAATGTATAGACAATTACAAAAACTAAGACACCTAAACTGCACAGAGACACAGTTGTGAAAGAACCTCATTTAGCGATACTGTATAGAAAAGTAAAGCGTTTATTTTTTGTCTTCCGAAGAGAAGTGGAAAGCTTTGCAGTGTCGCTTCCGTCCCGTTCTAAAGTGCTTTTTTTGTGTTTCGTAATGAAGTTGTACTTGAAGCGCTACTGTCCTTTGTAGGTGATGGATATAAAATCGTTAGAAGACGCTTTCATGAGGTCGTCGTGACGCAGCATCTGGCTGTAATCGCGACGGCTCGATTCCCGTTTTCTCGCTCTAGTAATTTATAGACAAAATGCGGCGTTGAGCTCCTGAACTCAACCGGTAACTTCGAAATTAAATTTCCCTCCGCCTGTCTGCTTTTTTTAGCTTCATGCGAGATACAGTATAAAGCTAAAAAAAACCATAGCGCAGTTGAAAGAAGTTTGACGTCATTCGCGATAATTAGGGATTTTCTCCGGTGGATGATTACGATTAACACATTTTAATTTCCTTGGTTTGATTAAGTAAAAGAGTAGCGTTAGAAAACGCATTACATACTCAAATTGTTACTAAAATACATTAAAATTAAAAAAATCCAAATAATATAATAAATTTGTGTTATGAAATATATTTAATATAACATGTAGGATATATAAATCTTATTATAGAATAGAAGGAAATCCTCTTATTTATATGACAGTGTATACATAATTCTATAATATTTTTTGTAACTTTCTACAGAAACCGCATATCTCATTAGCTCAGACTCGAGGCTGCGCCACCGCCATGCCGCATCTTCCGCACTAAAACCGGGCCTAATGACTCAATTCATGTTAAACTAAAATAAGATGGCATTACTAACGAATAGCTATTGACCAACTTCGCCAGAAAAAAAGGAGGTGCAAAAAATCAAAGAGTCTTTTGAAGAAGCGGTCTTTAATGTTCGACACAGTTAAGTAGAGACGGCAAAAAAAACCTTAATATAAAACATCAAAAATATCTGTAATGGGTGAGCGGAATTGCTTAGATTTTTTCTATTATTATTATCGATGCTTTTTAGATTGTATTGTACTGGTAGAGTCAGTCAATCACAGCCGGTAACGATTGATGCTTGATTTTTTTGCGTTATGTACTAGCTTCGGTGGGTAATGCTATTATTATAAACATACAGACAAGTGTATAATATGTATGTAAGTTGTAGATGTTAGTATAATGTAAGTTATATACTTTATATATTTTATTTCAATAATAAAGAATAATATCGTAGCTTTCCTACTGAAGTCAGATATTAATACAAAAATTGGAGGATTATATTAACGTAAAGTAAATAAAAATATTTAAAAGTATAATCAATGAAATTCTTAAAAGGAAATTACGAAGTAAGATATTATATGATAAAGGTATAGTAAGAAAAAAATATTGATAGCATAAGTACAAACAAAAATTGTTTTTGTTTGGACTTATGGACATACACACGCGGGGAAACAAAATATTTAATATTTCCATTTCCTCGCTGTGTTAACGAAGCAAAGCGCGGCGTTGACTTCCACCACTCAACACGCAACACCTTTAGAATTCAACAGGAAAAAAACTATGAATTTTCTATGGAGGTTTTATTTCACAATTTAGAAAAAGTACTAGTTTTGTATATTTAAAGCTTATTTCCAACAAATTACATAATTAGGTGCTAGAATTTCAATAAATTTGATATACGAAACACGAATGTCATTCATTAATATTATCGAAATCAGCATCCGGTGAACCAGTTACAGCTAACTCGCATAATAAATACTAAATTCCATCATATAAGGAAACCATAAATAAACATTTTATCACATAAATAATTTATTATAAAAAGAAAACTTTCTCTGATTGTTTTTTTTGATGAGGTATTAAAGATTTCTTGGATAATATAAAACTAAATCGCTAAAAATCTTTATTTTACTATCTTTTTTTGTCTATTAATTATTATCTAGACTAGATAACGTAGTCTAATACGGTTTTCTCTAATAGAGAGTTTCTTTAGTAGTTTAGTATATTTTAAGTACAATACACACATATTACATAAGTAGCAAATCGGAGAACAGTGTAACTTACCCCTAGTACTAATTTCTCCATATCTCCTTTCATAGTAATATTATTTATAATGCCTTTAAAGACATATAGTCCAATAACTAACCAATTAAAGTGTTGTAACGTAATTAAATATTTCAAAAGTTATAATATATGCACCATTATGTGTTTATCATGTTCATCCACGGAACCTGCGCACGATTGCCCACAAAATTGTTATAAATCATTAATTTCTAATACCTACTAAATACAAATTAAAACACAAAATCTGTACGAAATGTCTTATTTATGCAGTCGTTAACCTAAATCATATTCTAGCGAGAGATATTACTCAAAAGCTAAAAGTAGAGCACATTATCGTCAACTGTCGTTTCCTTACATTGATAAAAACTAGTCGTATAATTTAATATTTTTTTCACGCTGTATCCTGCACACAGCAAGGTAGGCAGAGGAAACCTAGTGTTAAGTATTTGCCTCTACACCAGAGCGAAGCAATGGAAATATAAATTTAAATATATATTTCATTTCCTCGAGTGGGGTCGAATCCACAACTAGTCGCGTCCACCTTGTGCCTCCGCGCCACGACCGGCCTCTTTTACTAAATAATTTTAAAGTTATACGACTATTTTCTTATTTTGGCATATAGAAATATGAAAAGATTCAAGAAATCTATTTTCAACAGTCATCTGAGACAAACTAAGAACTAAAAGTCTTTTATTGATTATAAACAAAGAAGATGTAGGTAAAGTTGGAAAGTAACCGAAACGTCTGTTCGTCGGTTCATCCATAGCTAGTGAAGTAGAAAAACGAATCGTCCAGAACACTCTCAAAGCAAATCAATTATTATCAACAAAATGGTTACAGACAGTTTTACACACCGCTGCACTTGATGAATTAGATTTATAACAGCGTGAGAAAATTGTTACTAAGATGCAAAATTCGTTTAATAATTATATTATTTTTTAATATTTCTTATATCAAGCTTAATTTTTAAAAGTAAACGATATAAATAACTTATATTTAACGTATTACGTAAAAATACTTATTTGGATGTATGTATTTTAATTTAATTACAATAATTAACTACATGTGATTTATATCTACGTCAGTTTGGTAAGCTAAAAAAGGTAGAGTCATTTTAATAACTTCTAAATTGATATTTTTTTTGAAAATTGAACGAAAAATTGAACGGGGCTCAAACCCGCACCTCTCATGGATCATCATCAAAGAGTTATATCGTAAAATATTATAGTTACTAACTAAGCAACTACATACATATTATGAATAATATTCGTTATAACTAAGAACAGTATTGTTTTACATCGCCATCGCCATTTCAAAACTTTCTTTAGTCAGTTAGAAGCAATGAAAACAATTTTGTTATTGAAATACTTGAAAACGGTCGATGTTTGTGAAAACTTTTCCTTTCGTTGAGGTAATATTTTATAAATAACAGTATTATTTATGAGTATGTTTGTTGCTAGCATATAACTTGAATATTTTTTCAGAAAACATATTACATTTTTAACATTACGGGATGTGAATGTCTTGTGACAAGTTTTTTGGGAACTCTCCAAAAGGGGCGGGTTCAAATCTCGCTACGTTCTAAGTTTTGTAAATTATTTAAAATATGTTTTTTTAAAAGTTTAGTAACACTTTAAATAAAAATTTAAAAAAACGAATAATTGACTTACATATTCATATTAGGCAAAAACCTTGCATTTTAATACTTATTAATTCAGTAAACAATATTATATTTAAAATATATTGCTATATTTCAATATATTTAGTCCTTAAATTGATTTGCTATATCCATTTAAATAAAATATAACTTATATAATCTGTAAGTTACGAAATAAATTAAAGTTTATTATATTTCTAGAAACTATTAACTATAAATCAGCAATAAATTAAAACTGTCCCATATAATATATTAATTTGTCATTGTAATAGAGGACGACGATAGAGTTATTTTCACTTTGAATACTATTATACAATAACTACTAATACACTTCCAACACTCTATATACAATATGTTTAAATAGAGTCAGCTGTGAAATAAATTATAATAACAATATGACAAACGTACAATAAAATGCAATTAGTAAGTCGTCATTATATTGTTATATAAAACAATCCATCATAATGAACAACGAGCCAGTTGTCTCTATCATATTAAATATAATCTATTATATCGAATATAATAATGTTTATAAAAACAAATATATAATATATGTATTTCTATAAAAATTGTATATTATTTGCTATAGAGCCAGTGTTGTACTAAAGTGTTCTTCTTATAAATAAGTAATGAATGATCGCTACGTGGTCGGTAGTAGAGCGCAGTGTAGAGTCTTTAATTACGTGCAATCAGCGTCGGCATCAGCTGTGCGGCGCGCGTGTGTGGGTGCCACCTCCCTCCCCTCGCTGCTCCCCCCACCGTCCCCTTGACACCGTGCCCCCCGCAGACTACAGCTCGTGCTCCCCTCCTCCCCCCTCCGCCACCCCGCCGACACACAGCCGCGACGCCAATCAGCTGATCGCGACACGCCGTCGCTGCCAAAACAAAACTCCAGAGAAACTTGGGTGGGCCACATTATGGAAGTTTTACCAAAAAAAAATAGCAGTAGTTAGTTATTAAAGTGGAAATATGAATATACAGTTTGCAATGTCGTTTCTTGCCTAAGATAGATTTGGAGCGATAGAGGTATGAATCATTCCCGACTATATTTCGGTGTAATCTGGTGCCCAACACCCACTGCGACGTTATTTATTAGTTTCGACCCAGCAGCCCGCTGTTGAAAACATCAGCTAACTTATTCATAGGCTCAGATAAGGCGATACGTAAATAGCGCTGTTCTATACGCTCGCTTTAGAGTTGTTTATCCGATACTTATTTACAAGGTACCTGAAATCAAGCGGAACGCTCCTCTCGAACGAAACATGAAAGAATTCCGATCCCTGTTGGTGTCCCCCTCGCTCTGGCACAACTAGACAAGGACGGCCTACCAGGACGCCCACCCGTCAAGTTTGGCACTTAAAATGGCCGAGGCTTGCTTAGTTTCGTGATCGCCTAGGGTGGGGGCGATGTCGATAATATTATGTTTTACGGCGGCGAACGGGCGAGGGCGGACATAAATTGGATATTCGTTTTACGAGAGATAATACTGACGATAAATTGTATGGTCCAGAAATCGAACTTTGTGGGGTTTCGTACTTAAGCTCCGCAATTGTAAGAGTTAGACGGCGACGAGGACGCAGCGGTCGTTACGAGGAAACGGATAATTACTGAATTGCTACTTTGAGCAAAGCGACGTTATCAGACCGCAACGACGAGGCCATTACATTTTTGCGACCATCAGTCACACTGGCGTTGCCTTGTTCGAGTACACGATGTACTTATCTGGGACTCGTTTATGCTCAAATACCGGTAATTACTTTAATACTCACATCGGGCTTAAGTACTGTAATAATAATTTAAAAAGTAAAGAAATCGTTTTTAGTGCAAGAACTTATCAGATATAATGACACGTTACTGCGCGGTGAATTAAAAATATCATTATAATTTAAAAATAATCGTTGACAGCGATCGAGACTCTACCGCAGTCACCTCGAGCTCTCTCTCGCCATTGTGTTTCATATAAACATGTATCGTGTTTTGCAATCCTTATCCTAGCGTCGTGCACGATTTATATGGGCAGATGCGAGTCCGTCACGCGGCGAGAAAACGAATCTGGGTACGCAATATGAAACCCATAAAAAGTAACAATAAACTTTTTATGATAGCTGCGAAGATAAAATAAATATAGCTTTAATTCTCCCCCTCGTGGATGGAATAATTTCATTCTTTCTCTTATGACGAGGCATAAATCCGAAGGAATAATGCCGCAGTAAAACGTGAGTCGGTCGCAGCGCGAGGGGCGAAGGCAATCATCCATTAGTCTCGATGTTTATTTCGTGGTTATTACGTAGATGCTAATTTACCGGAATGAGGCATCGCTCCGATGGACTCTCGAGTTACAGCGAGGTCCCGAAGGGCGTGACGAGGTAGACGAGGTAATGGTGGCCTCTCTCGTGACTGAACGCAAGGTGCGTTGCCTGCGTGCAACTTCAAACTACTCCGCTGCCTCTTAATTTGTTATGCCACGGTTAATTGCGTAGACTCTACGGCGAGAAATAATAACCTGTTTCACTTTAATGGTCACATTATAAAGAGTTATTTTTCAGTATAATTTCTTTCTCAGCCGTCATTGTGGATTATTCACGATTCATTGTGTTAAAATACCTTTCATGTGGAAAAGAATGGCTTGTTAGCCTTTTGTTCATAGCCGCTTGTGCTCATTCAAACAAAGTTGTGAGTTAAAGACTATAGTACTTGAAATTATTGCTTAATAATAGTATTGTCTTGTATATAAATAGTTTCATTAAATGTGTTAGACTATAGACATTTTATGATCTCTATGGAACCTAATGGGACCCCCATTCGATATATTTTACAATCAGGTAGACGAGTTTGACTTGTTTTATTATCTTGTTTACATTTTAATGAGTAAATTATGTACCATATACTTTTAAACGAAGATTAAACACAAATTGCAGATTAATAGTCTATAAGTCTTTTGGTATTATCATAAACAGACAATTTAAAAAGAAATATCTTTTACTATTACTTGTTTTCTCACCAAAAGTGATTGTATATTTCAATTTAATTTACATGAAAATTACAGTCCCACAGGTAAATGGCAGTCAGTGTAATAGATGCTTTTAGTAAAGTAGAGTCATTAAAAGAATTTTTTAAAATAATCATTATAATGTATTTGCTCAATATTTTGAAATTATTATCACAAGTATATTTATTCCCTGCGATAACATAAACATTTCAAATTAGTATTTCATATATAATAACAATATTAATCTTAGAACCGTTGAATAACGTAATTTTAACTGATTCGCATTGCATTATTCTTACATAACTATGAGATCAGTTAAGATTTAGGCCTAATACATTTAGGAACTATATGATTATTAGATATTTATTATCTTTGCTCTATTTTTTTCTTGTTTTAATTCATAACATATCCTCGAGGCCCAAATAACGATATATTCGTTTAGCCATACTTACGTCTACACAGTTAAAACAATCCATAACTCTGCAAGTCCTGAGGTCACTACATCCACAGATAGGCACTGGAGGCTGGGCCTCGTTCTAGTGATCTAACACTCCGCACACCACTCACTGGTATCAGCATAAGGATCGGATCTAAGGCCGGAAACCGGAAACGCGGGACGCCGCATGGAGGTAAATAAAACGATGCTTTAGGGATTTTTGTAAAAAGATAGTTATATTTTTGGCATTGGACTATGACACAATATAATACTATGATATGCTAAGTAAGCGTTTTATAAAGACTTTTACATGCCGAATATTTGTTAATCAGACTATTCATCAGAGGACTCTTTATATATAATTTTAACAAACATAACTGCTTACAAAATGAGAGTAGAGTACGATTCTAGTTTACCACTCGGGACCGTTCTAGAACTCATCACCTATTCGAAAACATAACTATTTCTAGTTTTATTCGTAATATTTTTCTCACTTTCATTTTTTTAATCTATAGGTACATATTTATTATAATACAATTTTTGAACATATAATCATTATCGATATGATATCTTATACAGAAATACGCAGAAATACGCAACGAATCAGCGACGGTACAATAATTTATAATGAAGCATCGGTTACTGCGCCTGCGAATAAATACATCCGTCGGTGGCAGCGCCTGCGCCGGCGTCGCGGTCGTCATCGTCCGGCAGAAACACTAACTCAACGTTCAACGATATACTATTTGGTATCAGGTTCCTCACTTATCACTAGCTAGTTACAACGAAACATCACAGACACCGGCCGCGGCCCGGCTACATGTAGATGGGCAGCTGCTGCAGCGCGCGCTTGTCGAAGCGCTCGTAGTGGGCGGGCGGCAGCGCCTCCAGCGCCTCGGGCAGGTACGGGTGCGGCTTGAGGCGCGCGCGCGCCAGCTTGCCGCCGCCCTCGGGCGCCGCGCAGGGAGCGCGCGGCGCGGGCGGCGCGGGCGCCCTGCAGCAGCGGCGCGCCGGGCGCCCGCGCGCGCGCGCGTCCGGCGCCGGCGGCAGGTTGTTCACGAAGGGCACGCGCCGCAGGCTCTCGAGCCTGCGGAAGTGCGACGGGTGGATCATGAGCAGCGGCTCGATCTTGACGCCCTGCGGTGGCTTGGCACAGTCGGGAAGCTCGTATTCGATACTGCAGTCTACGTGTAAAGGCACCGAGTAGTCCTTGGGGGCGAGCGAGGCGGGCCGCGCGTCCCGGGCGAAGCGGTCGGCGGCGGCGAAGTCGGCCTCGCCGCGGGCGTAGCCCGTCATCGTAGCGGGCGCGGCCTCACGGCATGTGCGCCGCGGGGCGCGCGCCGATCAGCTGATTTTGCTAACGAGGGCGCGCGAACGTGCGCGCTGGTCGGCGGCAGGCGCGAGACTGTGGCGGCGGGCCGCGCGCCTGCGCCGCGGGCTCCTCCCCGCGGGCGGGGGGCGCGGAGCGGGTTCGGGTCGATACGGGCGGGGGGAGGGCGAGGGGGGCTCCCCTCTGCGCCGGTTATTGTGACGCGAATGTCAAACAGCTGACTGCGACGACGTCGGAAGTGGCGTGTGTTTATCGGAGCACATCTGAGAGGCTCGCGGGCGCGGCGCACTTTGCCGTCCTGATCGGCGGAGTCTTGTAGATCAGTATCTGGAGTCGGAGCTGCAGTTCCTCAGGAGTCACGACGAGACCGTATCGGCTCACCGCCGGGAGGACAATGGCGAAGATTGTTAGGATTCTTAAAAACATACACAATAGACTAACGCGGTGTATATTTTGAGCTGTCACAATATTGTGTTCCACGTTGAGGACGCATATTCCATTATTCACGTAGCAATGAGAACAAGATTTTACTTTGTAATTACGAGCGGTGTAAAGGTTAACATATATAACATAAAATATACGCCGTTCTTTTGTTTCGTACGACAACAATAGACCTTCCACCTAGATAATATGACTTTAAACCTTTGAAAAGTATTGTTTTAAATGTTGTTGCGCACAATGTGGACGTATGGCATTAAACTGGGAATTTATTTATTTAAAATAAATACTCGACAGCTAACTACTTATTAAACTACAATAAGAAATACACAAAAAACTTCGAGTCTTCGAATCTCTACAAAGCATTTACTATAACGTTATCTTTCAATCAAATCACCATTTTTTACAAATCACGACGTTTAACTCCGAGCGCATAGCATCACACGTATTCTTCGTAATTGATATGAAGTGTTCTAAGAAAGTCAGAGTGTCTCGACTCCGCTCAGATGTAATCGGACACGCGCGAGCTGCGCTGCGTCGTGACTCGAGACGCACACGAACAGCGCTACATAGAGATTGTAAAGATCCTTATTCACTAAATTATACTAAGATTTTATCAATTTATATAAAAAATCATATAATAACTAACATAACAATTTTGTAATAAATAAGTATAGATAAATATATTTATATGTGTAATGCACATAGGAAAAACAAAACCCGACCTAGAGATGACCATTGGGATCATATATCACGTTGGTATAGAACAGTACAGTCTGCGAGGCGAAGGCTGAGCTTGGCATTTGTGTGAGTGATCGCTGAAAGTAGAGTCAGAAAAAACTATTAATAATATCGGACTTGAATCCTCATCATTTTCATCAAGGACAGCGCTACTACTACGAAATCGTTTTTTTTCCATTCTTATATAGTAATTGTGCCAACTTTTCTATTTGTACTTTTGATAAATCGAACAAAAAAATAAATATTAAGATTTAAGTATGTAACGTTGCTACCAGTACAAGAGGACGTAAATACACGTCAAATAAGGGATGCGCCGCGCCTTAGGCCGCTAAACAAAAAATAGTATAAGACGGTTAAAACCAATCAAGAGAAGGGTTCATACCGTCGTCATGTCTATATGTACTCACAAAAATGTAAAGCTCAGCTAACGCCTCGCGGACTGTAGACGAATAAAACCTAATGTCAAACACAATTTTTATTAGAGCACTGATTGCGATACCTTGTACATTATTATTTAAGCTAAATTTATATATTTTATTACAGTATTGCATAATAGTTGGATATATGACAATGCACATTTGCATTAAAAATATATCTAGAAAAATAAAAAATATGTTTCTTTGAAGTGTGTATATTGTAAATGTATTTTATCATCACTAATTTTGAGAGATAACGAAAATAAAAAATAGTTACTTTAACTTTTATTCTAGTGAATACACGTATGTATGTATGTTGGTCACTATGTACCTAGTAAAAATTATTGATCGCATAATTTTGAGAATTTACACAGATAAAAATTTTCAACAAAAAAAAAATAAAAAACGAGCTCTACATCTTATAAAGAACAAGTGACTTTAAGTTAAATTTATCCAAAGCTGATTAAAAATCTCAGGCATTCAGCCTGTTCACTTCTAATCAATGGTATTAAATTTAATTAAAAAGTAAGCCACCTTTTCAACGTTATTAATCCATTTTCAATTGAACTCAAAGGAGAAGGTGCTTAAGAAAGTCTCAAGGGATTACTTCTCTCTTAATGCTTATATCGTTGCACTTTCATAATAACTTTTAATCTTGCTAGGCAATATTGCTTATGTTTTTTTTATAATATTATCATTTTAAAGTAGTTTTAAGATAAATAATTGGATTCTCTAAATAAATACAAAAATTGCAATGTATGCTGTGTATTTAAATTGAAAATAAAATGTTAACAATATCTTTAGAGGTAAATTAGACTTCAAAACAAAAGATAAGTCCACAAGCGGGAGAGGATGATAAACTATTAAATTTCTCCTACATATAAGGAACGCAATGTAATATGTCAACAAAATCTTTATCATATACCGACCGACATACATACATGTAGAAGTACCGCTTCACGCGCTTTCCCGCATGGCATGATATCTCCTTTTTCCTAAGCAAGCGTGTTGCGTGTTGGCGAGGTGAAGCTCATCGATGTACTTAGTCTTGCTAGAGCCAGAAAATAAAATAAAGATCTGTAAAGTTAGACATCACATCAAGTCATACCTTTGCTCCGCGATGGCTTAAATGGATTGTATATATAAATATTAAATTAGAACCATTTAATTAACAAGTTGCAACTCAAATCAATAATTTAACTACAAACTAAATACACAATAAAGGAAATACAAAAAAAAACTGAAACACGCTAGAACGTAAACAACAAATAGTCACGATATGAAACGTGCAAGTACCGAAGTTATGAAAAATACGTGAGAAATTCACCGGAGCAACTGGCACGGAACACGCGCGTCGAGCAACAACTAAGTGATTCTTAATTGATTGCTCCAGCACGAAACTAATAAACGTTTTGATAAACGCCACAAAAAATAAAACTGTGCTATGAAATTTTAATTTGTTAAAATGTTACCTAAATTTTAATATCTCTTTTAACTACACGCTATATTTTACTTACAGCAGGGTAGGCAGAGGTTTAGGACTCTCTGATCCCCACATTTTTTTTAACTTAATAATTTATTCATTATTTATGAAATGAAAGGGGCAAATGATATGTTATTTATCATTTATGTGGCATTTTTATCTTTCCTCTAAACTAGGATCTGGTACCGATTAGTGTAATTAACATACTTTAATTTACAATGAACTCCGTCATCATTTCTAGAGAAACAAAAACCTTGAAAATAATTAAAAAATACGATTTAATTTAGCCGAATGCAAATTTCCATAATAAACCAATAATATAACAATAAACATCAAAAATATAACAATCTTACAGAAACTTTAAATATTGGAAAGCTAATCCGCTTGCATCACACCTTCAAACAGTCTCTATCTCATTGACCAGATCCTATAACGTATGATACAACGATACACGTAATAGAATATGAGGGACGTAGCACGACACTTCTCACGGAGCTAGTGTCGGCACCAGCGTGTAGAGTGAAACACTAGTAAGTATCAGGATAGCTTTACCTGACCACGTAACACGAGAGATGACCAGCGGACCGAGGGCTGATGAATGGTTGTAGAGTCGTATCATATTTTACTAAATGTATGCGTCAGTCAAACCTATTGGTATTGGTGATATTGGTTAGGACAATGGTGATGCTGTATGATCGAACGTGGTGCGACTTTGTGTTGATTGAAATTCTGCGTAATGGAATATTTTCTTTTACAAAATATATCAACTTCTCGCTTTTTCCCGCAGAGCAGAGTAGAAAGAGGGTTTTTCGAGACAAACGTTTTTCACTTTTCGCCTATTTTTTTTTTATTTTGTGTGTTAAATTACGTTTTTTACTCAATTGGATAAAAATTAAAGTGACTAATAAGAACTTTGATTTTCACGATTATTACACATTTTAAATGAAACTCTTTAACCGGATTAAATATGAAATACTTTTTCTTTACCTGTATATAATATATCAAGTCGCATATGGGCAATATAATATATTATATTTTAAACAAATAATGTTTAACTTATATTAAACTTTATCTTACTGAGTGACTGGCAGATAGCACACAGACGAAACCAGCCACCGAAATTTGCTAAGAAGATCTTCAAGGAATGTAGATGATCACCAAATTATTTCTTCTGTTGTAAATTCCGACGAGAACACAAGTAAAGTTGCGGGCGATGCTTATGCGACGTAATATATCATATAATTTAGATTGCATCACTGCGTCTAACGATTGCTTACAATTGTAATGGTGCCGAGCCCGCTGTCGGTGTCTCTAGAGTGTTTATGTTATAGATATTCGGATTTTATTATAGATTAACATTAACTTTAACAAACATTAACTTATATATATAAAAGTACATAGTAATTAGTAATTATTTAAAATAATAATATTCAAATATGCTTTTTAATACAATTCTCAATTTCGTATGCAGCCGTAATAGAGAATATTTTTAGTAAATTTCACTTTTAACTAAAATAGCCGGTTATGTAAATTAGGTTACTTGGTCAGTGAGTTTTAAATCGATAGGTAAATCCAAATATGGTTCTGAACCTGTCTGCTTATAACGGATATATGTAGGTTAGTTAATATTATAATTAACTATATACCGCAGTATATTTTGCTTTATGATATTCTACATATAACGTCGCATTTTGGAGTCGCATTTGCAATTTTGGAGAAACATAATCAATCTCACTTTTAACTTGATTATATAATATCTACTTATGGAAAAGGCCAGTCGAGGCCAGTCGTGGCGCAGCGGCACGAGGTGTGACTGTAACAACAACTGTTTGTGGGTTCGATAAATATTTCATCTCCTCGAGTGGGGACTCGAGGAGATGAAATATTTACTTAAATTTATATTTCGATTTCTTCGCTCTGGTGTCGAGGTTAAGCGCGGCGTTGAGTTCAGCCACTCAACAGGCAACGCCTCCAGAATTCGGCAGAAAGTGGGGAACGGAGTATTTTAACATTAGGTTCCCTCTGCCTACCCTGCTGTGTGCGGGATACAGCGTGAAGCTGATACTTATGAAAAAAAATTATAAGTAATAGAATTTCTCTATCTATAGCTATTACTATCTTCTATTTGCCAATCTCTCAATATGCTTGAAAATAAAAAAAATCTTCTTACATTTCTACTAACATAGATATACTCGTACATATAACGAAAGCATTTCGAATTTAACAAGGAAAACCAAAATCAGTCACTTGGACGCGTACTTAGAACCGTAGTGACGTTTATCTCG
Source organism: Heliconius hermathena (assembly GCA_013403705.1). Lineage (NCBI taxonomy): Eukaryota > Metazoa > Arthropoda > Insecta > Lepidoptera > Nymphalidae > Heliconius > Heliconius hermathena. Next base: position 128,262 of record JAAIXJ010000339.1, read on the forward strand.
GTGATGTTCCGAAGTGGTAATTTAAGATAAGTTGATAGACAACGCGGTAACGGCGTCACTTAAATAACGTGAGTAATCATATAAAGAGCGAGAATAGTGGAACAATGTCGTTCCCACGAAACATAGAAAGAGCATATTTTTAATTTGAAAAAATAAGATAAAAAGCAAAGAAATGTAATATATATATAGTAATATATATATATATATATATATATATATATNGTCTTCTTCTTTCTTGTCCAATTTAATATATAATACATATTAAATTGGACAAGAAAGAAGACGAATCTTCTGTAAACAATGGAAAAAAAACCGCATATTTACACTTAACTATCAGCTTGACGATAAATTACGTTATATAATATATAAAAAACGTCAAGACACTGCTCTCCATTCTTCACATGAAATTCAGGCATTACGATCTAGAGTGTATCACTAAGATAGTCTCATATATTTTTCTTCTATTTTTTTACCTATTTTTGCATTGTATCTCGTATATTATAGAGTAGGCAGAGGGAACCTAGTGCTAAGACTCTCCAGCATCCACACACTGTCTAATTTTCAGGAATATTACATGTCGTCCTACTACAGCGAAAAAAAAGAAAGAGAAAATATTTGATTTCCCTTAATGGAAATCGAACCCATGAAGGCTATCGCACCACTGCACCACATCTTCCTCAATTCCCCCGCATATAAAACTTTAATAAAAGCCAAACAAAATACATCAAAGTAATATTTAAAATGTGCGCTTCTCATACAGTAACCAGTTCACAGACAAAGATAAGTCTCACAGACAGACACGAGGCCGCTACAACTTCTGGCATTGCCTTGAATAGTTTCTTTGAAACTCTACGTAAAAACTTTATCTAAGAATACGTATAGAGTGTGCCCCATATACGTAGCTGCACGTCTCGGACTAGTTCTTCCTGTTATGTACGGTGAGATAGATGTATGAGAGTGGCCGTTTATTTTATGTCTGCACTTTTATCATGTTTTCATATTTAAGTGACTCTACATTATATTAGGTTGAGTTTCAAAGCAAGTTTTGGATGAGATTTTTTATAAATATCTTTATATGGTTTTGTTTGTAAGTGGAAAAGCTTAATGTCTTTTTAAATTAGGTTAATAAACATTGACTTGAAAATAAAACTTCTCGTAAATTGCTGTTTTTATTTTTAAAATCCATATCCATAAATTACTAGTCGATGCGCGTAATTTTGCTTGGGTAGAATTTTGGACAAAAAGAACCGATTTCTCCATTCCATTCCGGCAGCAATTTTGCAAAATCTTTTGTTAGAACTCCTCTGCTCTGCTTAACTTATCTATATCTATATATCAAATAAAATCTTTTAACTTTTTTTTCTGTTCCCTATATGATGTAAGTTGATAAATAAATGAATAGATGGAATGAAGGCCAACCATTGAGGCCAGTCGTGGCGTCACAAAGTGTGACTGTAAACCGGTTGTGGGTTCCATTCCCACTCGAGGAGATGAAATATTTACTTAAATTTATATTTCCATTTCTCGCTCTGGTGTCGAGGCAAAGCGCGACGTTGAATTCTGCCACTCAAAACTCAATGCCTCTAGAATTCGGCAGAAAGTGGGGAACGGAGTTTCTTAACACTAGATTCCCTCTGCCTACCCTGCTGTGTGCGGGATACAGCGAGAAGCTTCTTTATTTTATTTATTTTATTTCATGGAATGAAGACAAGCGTTACAAATAAATAAATAGAAATTAGATGATTTTATTACAAAAACAATGTAACATATCTCTATCGTATTCAACCTAAGACCATGCCCATAAAACATAATTAAAATTATTTATATAAATATTATAAAATATTCGCGTATTTACGTTCTACATGTATTGTAAGCTATTTAGCGAGAATAATGCTACTTTTACAGCTTTCCCACATTTGTTGACGAAGTCAGTATGAATAATTTAGATGGGGTTGTTGTGAGAATAATAAATTGTTCGTCTTATTGTATTCACGAAAAAACCTGTGTTACGCAAATTATATACAAAAAAGATAGGTTTCCTTTCCTTAAGACCGTCGTAGCGCAGTGGAATAGTGTATGACTGTACACTAGGTAGCTGTAGGTACAATTTACGTCTCGGGGTTAATCTTGATATCATATTTAAACTTGTTTCGAAAATATAAACTGTGAGGTTGGATTCACAATGCAGTAAGCATTTTCCTAAAAATAGGCGGTGTTGTCGTAGTACTCAGTACTCACTAACCATTATTGTATATGAATGATATATTTTTAAAAAAGATTATTATCCTTTGGCTTTAGTAAAAAATAAGTTTAAACGAACTAACCCAGTCAGCCAGCTATGAGTGTCTTGTGAACAAAGAAACTGTTATAACGATACAGCAACTGATCCACAATACATAGACAGTCGCCACTAGCTGAGAAACGAAACCTAGCTCTTACACCAAACAACATTCACACAATCATTAATTTAAAAGAGAAAAAAAATCTCAATTTTTCAATACATTTCAGCTTGTTATGCAAAAACAAGTTTTAAGATATTCATCTCGAAGGGTAGCGAGGGGACGAACGACCCATAGTATTTGAATAAAACTGGATGAATAATTTCCCTTTAAAAATTTTTCACATACTAAGAGATCCCTTTTGAACGGACAGAGTTACGTTTGGACGTTAAGGAGTAAGACAAAGGCGGCGATCTGTCATGCCGGTGAATAGAATTTACATTACCTCAAGCGGTCTTCTTTGACACGTTAAATAAACTATTGTAATGATAAAAAACGGAATACGTAGAAATATGCAACTTGCATACGTTGTATTGTGACGTTATAGGTATTGTTGGTTTTTTTTTAGCTAAAGGTCTTTATGGCGCAGCGACACTATTAACTGTTAACGCGACTATTGTGGGTTCGATTTCTAGTCAAGAGAATGAATTATGTTTATTTTCTCACTTTAGTTACAATATATAGCTTAACATTGAGTTCCACTACTCCATATGTAATGTTTCAAAAATTGGATAAAAGGGTAGAAATTGTCGTAGCACTAAGTTAAATATGGTTATCCTGCTATATACAGAACAAAGGTAAAAACGTACTTCTGAAATATATTCAAAAAACAAAAGGTTTAACCATGTTATCATTTAAAAAAATCATAAAACTCATAACAAAAACATTACAATGAAAATATTTACTTTGTTTAATATTTATATTTATTTAAAATGCACGTAGACAAGAACTCGATTCTCACTAAACAATATTAATATCATACCATGTAATTTGAAGAGCAAGGAAATTCATATCAGTTGTCTATTATATTAAAATAGTAGCGTCAGTAAAAAAAGTATAAAACCTGCAATACAGTTCGAAATTGCAAACGAAGTACTCGGTACTAAAATTTACCGCCGTACTATACTACTGTATAGATAGGAGTATATTTAAAAGCCACAGTTCCAAACAAGCGAAATAGCCCGCTTTATTAGGGTCGTGGAAACATGCGACATATTTTTTGTGCAAACCGCCGGAGGAAAGCTATTTAATAATTTACTATCGAGGGTCCTCAAAGTATGACGCCCGTGGACAGAATAACTCGGCGGCTTATTGATTCCCCGCTCTCCCCGGGGGCTGGATTGACCCTTTTCTTATTCCTATTTATTCCCCGGGTTGGGTTTCTTCGCCCCAGCTCGTTGTTCGGAGCGCGATTGTGCGACAGTAAGTCCTCCTTTGTTGTTTTTTGGACCCCTCAAATGCTTTTGAACGTCACTTATCAATTAATGGAACAAAAAGATGTTGCTGCAATGGCAGTTTTTTACTGCGGGGCGCCTCGTTCCTTCTTTTGCTTATGTGTAAGTAGGTCCGCGTATTTATTGGATCTCAATAACTAAAAGGCATAATGGAATCTCGACGTAGATTGTGGCCCCGACGGCCTTTGTGGGACTAGCACCAGCTTGACGGGTAACTTCGGGGGAATACGTAGAATTAGTATCGCTAATAGCACTGCTGATATTGTTTAGTGCTTTTCAATTATTTATTAATGTGGGAATATATTTATACTCTCCAAGTATTATTTTAGGATGGAATCCCCTCCTGATTTAGCATGTGCGTCATGGTGTGTTATCCATACAAAACTTATATATGTTTTATAAGATTGTATAGCCAGCCTGTATAAATAATTACTAAAATAAACTATATAAAAATTAACTTTAAATACTTTATTCTCTTTATAAGGTGACCAAGTCTTTAGATATGCTATAAAGCTAAGTATTATTTACGTAACAAAAGCGTATTTTTTTCCGTTACCTTTTTGTGGTAACGGACCGTACCTACGACTACCTTTAATATAAATTTTCAAAGATATTTCAATCAATGTATTCCAGACATAGTATCGAAAAATATGCAATAATTTACCCGTCGTGGCATAACGGCGCAGCGCCTGGACGTAAGCACGACGGTTGTGGGTTCTGCTTAGTCGGAATTTAATTATTTTCATTTCCCTGTTATGGTAACAAGGGAAAATGCGGCGTTAAGTTACGCCACTCAACATGTAATATTTCAAAAAATAAAGAATGAGGTACGCAGTGGTCTCTTTCTTATCCAACTGTACACACACCGGAATGTGGGGAATGAAGTGGTCCATTCCCCACATTCCGCTGAGTTCTGGAGGCATTGTGCGTTGAGTGGCAGAACTCAACGCCAAGCTTGGCCTCGACATCAGAGAAGAAATGAAAATATAAATGAAAATATTTCATTTCCTCGAGTGGAGATTCTGGTTTATTTCACGAGTGGAGATCGATGTTCGTTGCGTTGATTTCTGCCACTCATCACGCAATGTGAATGTGATCTCCAGAATTCGGCAGAAAGTGGGGTGTGGAGTGTCTTAACACTAGGTTCCTTCTGCCTATTCTGCTGTGTGCGGGATACAGCGTGAAGCTAATTTATTTAAAGATATTATATATATATNATATATATATATATATATATAGTATAATTATGTATAGCATAATCTGCTTTTTGTATAGTCGACGGCAACAAGCATCATACGAATATAATATAAAAATGAATATACTTTTTACTGACATTAATATCACTGTATTGATGCAATCTACTTCCTCTTTTGTCTTAGCACAAGAACAACAATGACTTACGAAATATAATGAAGCAAAATTAAAAAAACGAAATCATTTTCAATTATATAATTGAAACATACTCGAAAACATAATGAATAAGACTTCTTTCATTAAAAATAAATAAAAATGAGCTCTTATGTCTCTCGACAAAAAAAAAAAATATATATTATATATATTTACACTGTAGGTACCGCAGCCGCGGAGCCGCAGTGCACGCGTGTGTGCAGTTCGTGTATTATCAACAGCATTGAGCACAATGCGGCTTAAACTTTAAGCCTCTTTAAATAAACATTTCTTAGTAACGAAGCCAACAGTAGTTACTTAGAATTGTTGTCCCCTTGAAAACGATTTTTTTTATGTTTGGTGCAATATCTAGTAATTTTTTTTTTTCTGAAAGAAAATTTTCGAAATTGTCTTGTAAAATTGATGTCACAGAAGACAGTGATGTTTCTAGAAAAAGTATATACATATATTTCAAATATAATGATTCTCCCGAGATAGGATCGCACTCACTAACGTAGCAAAGAAAGGGTTGGCAGAGTAACCTAGTGTAGACACTACGTTCCCGAATAGGATATTCCTATTCCTCAATTTCCACCAAACTCATTACGTGTTGAGTGAAAATACGTTGGGTGCGGCATCGGCACAGCGCGTGACTATAAGCGGTCGTAGTTCGAATCAAATAAATTATTTCCATCTCTTCGCTTTGGTAACAAGACACAGAACGATATAGAGTTCGGTCGCTCAAAACACCCAGCCCGCCCAGCCAGCGACCCATTGGCCAGTGCGAGGGGTTCAGAGTGTCTTACCACTAGTTTCCCTCTACCTACTCTGCTAAATGCGTAATACGACGTGAAGCTAAAGAACAACAAAAGAAAAACCAATTTAAATAATATCATTGCGCTGCAATTTCACAACGAAAACCGTAGAAATGTTTTATCGGGTTAAGTAAACATTTGTTATTATATTTACGACACCGTCCGTCACGTGTGGGCACCTAGCAGGTACCTACTACGTACTGCGGTGCTTTGTTATAACTTATGTGAAGCTGTATATATTGTAGAATATAGTGTAACCCACTTTATGTACGTACCTACTGCAAATTGGTTACGAAACTGTATCAATCATATATACTTAAATGTTGTTTTAGTCAAGAAGACCATCTTGGTACAGTGGGAATACGAGGGGAAAGCGTGGCGTTGAGTTCTGCCACTCAACACGCAATGCCTCCAGAAATTGGCGGAAAGTGAAAAACGGAGTGTCTTGACACTAGGTTCCCTCTGCCTACTCTGATGTGTGCAGGATACAGCGTGAAGCTGAAAAAAATATATAGTTTCGCTTGAATTCTTAAATTTCAAGATATTTGCAGAACTCAACGCCGCGCTTTTCCCTCGACACCAGAGCGAAGAAATGGAAATAAACATTTAAGTAAATATTTCATCTCCTCGAGTGGGGATCGGACCCACAACCAGTCGGTTTTACAGTCACACTTTGTGCCCCTGCGCCACGACTGGCCTCTAACTTGGTTTTATATTGTGACAAAATAAAAAAATAATGATTTCATAGTATATAAATGTACATACCTATTGCAATGATTATAAAGATATATTGTTTATTATCTATTTCCTTTATTTATGTATTCTTGCCATATGTTTTTTTTTTAATTTATATAGCTAACTTCATTCTACGTTCTCTATTTACTGCTTAGCTCAAATTTTGTTCTGAAAAAAGAGACTCCTTTATGTACTTTTTAGGATTCCGTAGCCAAGTGGCGAAAAAAAGAAATCCTTATAGTTTCCTCATATCTGTCTGTTTGTCATAAATTTTACGACATATGTACGCGACTGACTCACACTGGGGCATTTTTTCATTTTACAATATGATAAGGCACCAAAAGTAATTATTTGTTTATTACACACAACCGTTACTAAATTTTCTTTATCTTATCTGGTTGAGTAATTTTATTTCAAATACAATACGGTTTTGTGCTTGTCATATAGAGAAGTAGGCCAAAAATACACTATCAATCATATTATAATCAATTTTTTTTTATTGTTTACAAACAATTTTTTATACGTAAGATCGAAAATACAGAGAACTCATCATTCACTTTTGGTTAATATGAAAAATCTTGTATTTTTTATGGTGCAATCTAATACCATACTTAGTCCGAGCAAACCCGAAAACCAACATTATACAATCAATATTTAATTGATCCCTATAACGAACATTACATATTTAGATATTTATCTATTAGTACTGTAAATTTTCCTCTATTATTCTCTGTCGTCAAAGTTGTTCGAGAGCGTGTTTCGCAAAGTATCCTGGACATACGGAGAAATTTGTAGAGATTATAATTATATTATAAATAAACTTAGTTTTGCCGATGAATGTAATCTTACAATCTAAGATATTAGAAACAATGATCAATAATCTAAACGAGAGAAGCCGCAAGGTCTGCTTAGAAATTAGAACATTTAAAACGAAAATAATGACAAACAACTAAGTTAAAGTGAAGTTTCATAAGGTATAGAGATATAGAATAATTATAATAACAGGACAGCGTTGCGTTGCGTGTGGGCTAGGCGCAAGTGTGTGACTGTAAGCGCGGCAAAGTAATTAAATATATGTCAAACCATTGTATGGCAAAAATATTCTATTTTATTAGTTCTAAAAAAAGTCCGCGACACCGTATATCTATATCTTATAAATAAGTCACAATAAAGCACTTTGTGCCAAAAAAATAATTGATAATTGCAAGGCGTTGTTTCACTGAATGTGACATATTCGTAGATATTGAAATTTCGCTCGTAAGAGCGAAAGTTATTCCATCATTAAGGAACTTTAATAAAGATAAACTTATATTTTTTTAGTTTATAAATAGTATGTGATTTGGGCGTATACTTTTCGAGAAAATCGAACCACGCAGGGGACGCCCTTGCCGCCAATGACATCCTCTTAAGCAGCCACATAGTTCTTGCTCTTTTTCAGAATTATGAGAACAAGTTGTTCATGATTGAATATATGAATCTGTTGGCAAATGCAGTATATAAAAAGTACTATAGACGGAATGCGGGCGAAGCCGCGAGTGGGCCGCTAGTCCTAATATATATAGAATACAGCGTTAAGCTGGAAAAAAACATAAATATAGTAAATCACAATAACAAACAAAATTCAGCTCGTTCAAATATTTTCTTTTTTGCTAAAAGTACGGCACAATGAGTTTCTTAGCAAGAAGATGATTTCGGAGTAAACTTTTTACCAACAAAACTGCGTCCGGGGCAATATTTCACTTGCCATTAATCCGACCTCCTGAGGCTCTGAAAAGAAATGAAAAATCGATTTACCGAACAATGCTTATAGACTAACACATTAGTTGAGGCTGATTTACAGGAATAGAACCCCTAACTCAATCGAATAAGGGTGAGAGTGTCGTTCCGAAAAATGTTTTTAAGTAAACTTCTGTTATTGCACCTTGAGGGGTGTATGGTGAAATGGTTTTGTCATTGTCAGGTAAAAAAAGTAATGTTATCTAAGTAAGGCGCGGTGTTTTAGAGTAAATCACACTTTTTGCTATATTTAATATCTGTGCGTTGCAAAAAATACTCATATTGCAGCTTTTGTTAGAGCTTTATTGCAGATGTCGCGTTTTTTCAAGTCTTTATTACGTGAAAGATTTAATATTGAAAATTGCAATGGATTTTTTTCTATTTCACTCTGTATACCGAATACAGCAGGGTGGAGAGCGGAGGGTGTCTAGTGTTAAGACACTCCGTTTCCCGTTTTCTACCCGAATTCGACATTGTGTGTTGGTACCTGGAACTGGTTGGAAATGGAAACAAGTCTTTCCACTGAATGGAACTCGAACTCAACGAACAACCGTCGCATTTACAGTCGATCGCGATCAGTGATATTTTAAGCAAGAACCATTTTTGTTTGAACAAAGCATAATATTTGAGAACTATTCTATCCCCAATTCTTAGTAAAGATATTCCTATTTTTCGTTAGTCTTTAAGGCCTATTGTAATGTATTGCAGTTCGAATACAAAATAATGTTAATCCCTATTTAAAATAGGGGCACGGAGCAAAGGTTTTATTTAACAAAGTCCATTAAAACAAAAAATAAAAAGGAACATTAAATAAAATTTACCAAATACGTGCCTATAAATATTTTTAAAATTAATTATGAGTGAAAAATAATATACACATACAGAACTCAACGCCGCATTTTTACTGACATATACACTACCCCTCCATTGGAGATCGAACTGATAACCATCGTGTTTACAGTCACACACTGCCCCACTGCACCACAATGACCTCATACGTAATTTTAATAAGCAAAAACAGACACGCAGCACATTTTATATATATATTTTGTCCGCATATTTGTGCAACCCGTGGTATTTACGAGGCCACGGCACTGTTATTGTTCTCTTATGGTTCTCTTATGGTACATTTACTTCGAGACGGGCGAAGGCGTGCCAGAGCGCGTTGTATAAAAACCATTTTATATTGTTTTTATTCCCATTTACCATAACTTTGGACTATTATATGCTAAGTAGTAAGCGGGTCACGATCGTAAATTACCCGCAATGATAGCATGTGCGTTGTATAAGCTTTGTACTGGGTACGTACTCGTATATTCCTTTTTGGGGAAATTCGTTTTCGTGACGTGTGGATTTGACTAGTTAATTCGGCCCTACTTTCGTTGTCCATGTCTTGTTTAAAAGAAAAATGTATATCGATTGTGATAGTTATTTTACTTAATTATATCATAAAATATTTCGTAATAAATAATGTTTTATATTATAGATTCGTTTTTCATAAATATCTGAGTATATAAAAAATATAAAAAATAATGGTTACTCGTTTTACTAATTAGTAATTACTTATTAATATAAGTATTTTATATAATTCTTGCCGTCCAATATTGGTGATTTTCTTAAATTTTCTTATTTCTTAAATTTCTTATTTATCTACATTAAAATACTTTTCTAAGTTTAGTGTGGAATGATATTTTAGAAATAATATCTATATTTTTTGGCATTGAATAATCTTTAATGGACTACTACTGTATAATGTTGTAATAAATAACACTATAAATTACTTACTTACACACAGAAAACATTCATAAATTAAAATCTAACTAATAAATATTGAAGAGACATTTCGGACAAACTTCTAAGAAACGGAAATGCCGCGCGTCCCACAAACAACAGAGAAGGCAGACGGAACCTAGTGTTAATACACTACTCCCTACGAACCAACCGAGTTTCGAGACATTGTGTATTGCATGGCGGAACTCAACTCAGCGTCGCGCTTTGTCTTGTTAAAAAAGGAAAAAGAAAGGAATCGAATTCACAACCGCCGTGTTTACGATTAGACTCGAGTTCAGTGAGTTACCATACTTCACTCTTATCTCAGTTATTGCGCGTTCGAATCCCATCAGTCATCACGAAGGGAGTAAGGATGTTTCACACTCCACTGGTTCGATCAATCGGCGACAGCGCGGCATTCAGACATACGCCATAGCCTATTACATTATAACAGCCATGTTATATATTTATTGTTCCACTTCGTGAGTAAAGGGAACCTAGAGTTAAATCTATCTTATATTAACTTTTCGTACATTTAAGTACAGTGAGTTTTGAGCGATTTTCTTCATCAGATATCAGGGAACCTAGTAAACAAAGTGTCCCATTTTCCGAACTGAACAGAACGTCACGCTTTGTCTACCTAAGCAGGGAAAATGAACAAATATAATTTTAATGAACCTACAGCCACATATGCAGTCAGATGCTGTGCCACTGCGCCACGAGGGATGATAAAAAATATTTAAATCCGTGATTAAATCAAAAACAATGTACAATAAGGTTCATTCTATTCAATATGCCTCAAATCGGATACGTCTTTACTTAATAAAAAAAATAAACAAGGCAAATTAGCCTGCAAACTGCTTCAATTGTCACAATATTGATTCCCAGAGAAGGCAAATATTATATTTATAAGTTCACAAAAGAGTTTTGACTGAGCTACTATCGCTTCTAAATAATACACTGGAGTCATTAGTCGACTTTTAATTGTAAATCGTAAAAGGGGATATAAAGTTGGTTCCGTTCGAACCCGGACTATCGGTATTGTTTTACGAGTCCGCCTCGCTCGGACGACACCCTGTTAGCTTTATGGCGGCCGTAAACTTGGTAAATAATGTAAGGAGTGAAGTCACATTATTTTACTGTCTTGTAATTAAGTGATAAAAACTTTGAAATTGCTTTATATTTTGTATGATTGTTAGAATAAAGTTGAATTGAGCTTAATTTTTGCTTTTAGCGTTTTCATACATTATTTACTAGTCGTGGCGTAGTGGGACAAACGTGCCATTGCAAACGCGGAAGGTTGTGGGTTCGATTTCCACTTGGGGAAATGGAAAAAATAATATTTTAATTTCCACGTTCTGGTAACATCATATAGCATCGCATTGAGTTCTGCTACCCAACACGCTATGCGACCAGAAATAGGCGATAAGTGAACAACGAGTGTCTTAATGGGAACGGAGTGTCTTAACACTAGGTTCCCTCTGCCTACACTGCTGTGTGCGGGATACAGCGTGAAGCTGATTTTTTTTTTCATTTATTTATTTTGGAATATTGGAGCCGCCGAATTTTGGAGGCATTGGGTGTTGAGTGACGGAACTCAACGCCGCTCTTTGCCTCGACACCAGAGCGAAGAAACAGAAATATAAATTTAAATAAATATTCCATTTCTCGAGTTGGGATCGAACTTACAGCCGTCGCATTACGGCGGTAAGTAGACTTCCAAAATAATAATAAATCAATATTACTATAATTTACTTTCAAAATCCATTCTTAATTCTTAGAAATTATAATAATAGTCGAATGACGTATTGCTTGCGAGTTTCACACAAAAACATAAAAACAAGCAATTTGCCGGCAGTCTGTCTGTCGGTCGGTAGCTTTGTTACAGAGGGAGGGTGCGATCAAACTTTAGGGTCCCTTAATTTGAAATGCAATAAAAGTTTTAACACATTGTGTTAAAATCGAGATTCATGAGGCGTTGGGATTAAATGTAGAGCTTTATATTATGGTAATCTTAATATTATAATATATTTTCGAATTGTTAATATTTTAATTTAATTTATTATAACATTTATCCATCGTAAATGCAGTGGTAGTGGATTCGAACCCCACTATGGGGAGTGAATTACTTTCCAGGAGGCTAGTCGTGACGCAGAGGCACAAATGTGTGACTGTAAACGTAACTGGTTGTGAGTTCGACTCCCACTCGAGGAAATAAAATATTTATTATAGTGTATATTTACATTTATTCGCCATAGTGTCGATACCTCTAAACTTCGGTGGAAAATGGGGAATGGAATGTCTGCCAGGGAACCTATATCGTATGCATCACAACAGAAGGGTTGCTGTGTGCGTGATACAGCGTGAAACAGATTAATATGAGCATATTTCAAAATGACTACTATATAAATTACAAGACCGTTGTATCTTTAATGATAAATAATAAATAATATAAGACATAGGGTACTATACTCATAAAAATGTACCATCAAATAACATGAAAAACACAGCAGGAGTATACAAGTTGACAATATCTTATGTACCAGTGGGCGATACTAAGGAGCATGGTGCAGATTCAAACTGTTTGATTTATTTCCTTTAGAAAAGAAGAAGCTTGACAATAGCAAAATTTATGGAATTTGTGGAATTGGTGAAGAAGAAAAAAAATGCTGAGCCGATAATGATTAGTCTAAAATGTTTCTATATAGTTAGCATAAGTAATAATTTGCCATACGCAATGCCTCCAGAACTCGGCGGCAAGTGGGGAACGGAGTGTCTTAACACTAGGTTCCCTCTACCTATCCTGCAGTATGCGGGATACAGCGTGAAGCTGAACAATTTCTAAAGCCCTGTATACTTAGTTAGTGGCCGAGAGAAACTAGTATTAAGACATTTTGTTTTTGTTTTCTTTCCAATTTTAAAATAATGTTAGGGAATGAATTACTAAACAACAAAAATACTTTTTTTTCTTTTCAGCTTCACGCTGTATTCCGCATGTAGCAGAATAACAAAGGGAGTTTAGAGTGTTATGACTTTCCGCTTGTTGAATGTTATGACTCTTTCTGTTGTGGCGGAACTCAGCGCCACGCTTTGCCTCGAGACCAGAGCGAAGAAATAAAAATATAAATGTAAATAAATATTTCACTTCCTCGAGTGGGGATCGAACCCACAACCAGTCGATTTTACAGTTACACTTTGTGCCCCTGCGCCACGACTGGCCACGTACTTTTTTTAACAACAACAAATATTCCCCCAAACGGAGTTTTAAGCCTACAACTATCACATATACAATACGTCACGTCCCAACAATAAAAAATCTAAAAAAAATCACAATGTTTATAAAACTACCCTTATATAAATAACCCTTACAAATAAATAATTTTAATCTTCAAATGTTATTATTTAAAACGATTTCTGCTAGTGTTACACATGTTACAATTTTTTGTCTGTCTGTCGAACGATAATCAATAATACGTAGTAGGTACGAGTCGTATTTCACAAGGATTTTAAGATGCAGCTGTAAGCTTGCAAATACGAGCTTTTTGAAGATTTATGTATCTTTGAGGCCAGTCGTGGCGCAACGGCACTAAGTGTGACTGTAAAACCGACTGGTTGTGGGTTCGATCCCCACTCGAGGAGATGAAATATTTACCTAAATTTATATTACCATTTCTTCGCTCTGGTGTCGAGGTTAGGTTAATTTTACTATTATATATATTTGTACTAATTTATTATGTTTGGAAATAAATTAATTTTATTTGCTCGCTCAAGCGAGAGCAGCGTTGAGTTCCGCGACTCAATACACAACATATCAAAGATTGGTCCGAAAGTAGGGAGTGCATAGTCTTTATAATAGGTATCCTCTATTTACCCCCCTTTATGCGTGAAGCTAGAAAAAATATTCAAAAAGAAGAGAAATTACAAGCCATCCACAAACTCACAGCCATCTCACAGAAGTCACAGCCGCCTGCGCTTCCACAGCATCAATTAAACATCATCAGCTTATAAAAAATCCACAGCAATTACAACAAGCACTGATATGATAGAGGTATTTTATAAGGGGCAACAATTTCTAAGGGCTCATACAGCGTAGTAGAAGCTTTCCTTTGGCTTTTTTACCCTAGCGACGAGTTCTTACGTACATTTTATCCTAATTACACGGGAACGGAACCGCGGGCGCATTCTTTCTTCTTTTAAAGCCGTCTAACTATTGCGAGCGAGGTAGCTAGCTTGTATTTAAGTTTTATTCATCAAATTCGAATAGGTTTGTTAGGAGTGCATTCAAAAGAGAGTATATAGTAAACTACATATTATAATATATAGGCCAATCGTGGCGCAGGGGTGCAAGCTAGTGAATGTTAACGCGACGGGTTGTGCAATCGATTCCCAATTTAAAAATTATTTATTTTTTATTAATTCTTTTCATCATTTCCTCATTCTAGGGAACAGAGTGTCTTTCGCTTTCGCTACATGCGGGATACAACGTGAAGCTGAAAAAAAAATATTACAAAAGATTTTTTATAGCTTTACGCTGTATTCACGCATACACCAGGTAGAAGTAGAGAAAGGGAAACCTACTGTTAAGACATTCCACACGCACTGGCCAATTTTGGAAACATTCTTTGTTGATTATTTATTATTTTCATATTATTAAATAAATAAAAAAAATTATTGGTCAATAAATCTTTTGGCAATGCCAAAAACATCTTACAAGAAAGAAAATTTGACAATTTACTATTTGGATTCTTAAATACCTACAACTAATATGTTCATTTGTAATTTATTTCTACATTTACTTCTTGCTTTTTCCATAGCCTTGACGATGGTAAGTGGCGACAGTTGCACAGCGAAAGGGCCTCAGGAGGCTAGCGGAACTAAACACCGCAAATAGAAGCATGACTAACGAGCAGATAATACGCGGTAATATACTCCTGCTATACCATTATGAAAGTTCCTTTTAAATATTTACGCTTCACCCTAACAAAATACCTTATACATATTATATATCCTGGTGTATACATACATGAGGCGAGACAGATTCTGACGGTTGTGGGTTACCGAGTAGGAATCAACCCACTCGTGGGAATGAATTATATTCATTTTCTCGCTCTGGCAATAAAACATCGTGGCGTTCAGTTCCGCCACTTAATACGAATGTCTCGAAAATTGGGCGGTACATGGAGAACGGAGTGCCTTAACACTTTGTTTCGTTTGCCTATCTTTCTAAAAGTGTGACACGATATAAGGTAGATCTATAATTTAGAGCCAACGAAGCAACCCTGAACATTGAAAGAATAAATTAACATACATAAAATCTATGCTATCGTCGGGGACACCAGCTAGTTTAAATTATAAAAACAAAAGTAGCTCTAAAAAACAAAATAATTAATCTGTGAAGAGTCCCAGAAAAATACGTCCCTTGCTCTTATCTTTAATATGGAATCATAATATACCACTAGATTAAATTTGTCTTTGAATATTGTTGTCAAAGTTGACAGTTGACATGCATATTCACTTTTGCATCGCTAATCTGACAAGTCATCCGCACCCTTTGACGTCGCTGAAGGGAGGTTGTTTATTAAATTTCAATATTCGTCGTCATTGATATCAATGAGGCTATTGTGGCTCCATCTGGCTGTAAGTACGACGGCTGCGGGTTCGATTCTTTACCGGAGGTGAAAGAACTATTCTCATTTACTCGCTCTGGTAACAAAACAAGACAAAACACACAACGTTTTTGAAATTCGGAAGGAAGTGGAGAATAGAGTGTCTTAACACTAGGGTCCTTCTGTCTACCATCCCGTTATATGAGATATGTAGCAAGAAAATAAAAAATATTGTCATTCTTTGGTCAGATCACGTACAAAAGTACTATATATTATTATGATATTAAGAAGTTTCAAAATGAAAGTTATATAAGGGCCGGACGCTGAAAAGACGGTATTTCGGTCGCACAAAATACCAAATGAAACTTTGAAGACCCTTCCAACAAGCAGACACAGTAACTCGCAATAACATGCCGTAACAAAAAGCTGAACGTCAATCCGAGATGAAAGAGGTATTTTTTTTTATTTTATTCCTCTATAGGTCTTTGTGAGGCCGACCTGTCTCGACTGCTGCATTGTGGTTCGCGACTTAGATATGAACAACAACCGGGTTTTAAAACAAATAAATTTACTATACAATTTTAGTCTCTATTATAGTAGATTTAAGTGCAAATTTTGTTTAAATTGTTAATCGTTTTGGAGGTATACGTAATTGTGTGGTAGCGGTGTACAGTTGGTCGAAATCGCGGCTCGCAGATGTTGCCGTCACGCCACATTTCGTCCTATCAGATTACTGTGGCAGTAGCGAATATGAAATAATGCGAATGTATTATTCACCATTGTACTGTAATTCTGTACTGGAGATTATATATCTGCTAAAAATACCCGGCTATTATCTTTCAATGGCCTAAGAATAGACGCTACCTATCTACTTGATATAATGTAAGTAGCTATATCGTTTTAACTTCGCAATATTTTCTTTTAGTGTTAAACTGTATCCTGCATCTAACATGGGAACCTATTGTTAAGTCACTTCCGTTTGCCACTTTACGTTGAATTCTCGAGATATTGAGGAAATGATAATATTAAATATTTAATTCTCTGGAGAAGGATTTGAACCCATAACCATCGCGGTTGTAGTCGCACGCTTGTGTATCTGCACCATGATGGCCTCTCGATGGCACTGTATCCCAAATATAGAAGGATTGATAGAGGGACCTAGTGTTATACGTTCCTCACATTTCACGCAATTTCCGAGAAATTATGTGTTGATAGGCTAAGATCAACACCGCCCATTGTATTCCTGCCAAAACGAAGAAATAAAAATTCATTCTCTTGAATGGGAATCGAATCCACAAGCGTTATACAAGGGTCTCCTTTCCTTGCACTACGCAAGGAAAGAAGACCCTTCCAAAAATGTAAATGACATACATTACTGCACTGTAATTCTGTACTGCAGATTATATATCCACCATGTATACTTAGCTATTAACTTTTAACGTCTAAGAATATAAACATCATTTTTCATCTGTGCTTTTTCGTAAAAAAAATAAATAATTGCATATGGGAGGCCAGTCGTGGCGAAGCGGCACGAAGTGTGACTGTAAAACCGACTGGTTGTGGGTTCGATCTTCACTCGAAATATTTACTTAAATTTATATCCATTTCTTTGCTCTGGTGTCGAGGTTAAGCGCGGCGTTGAGTTCTGCCACTCAACACGCAATGCCTCCAGAATTCAGCAGAAAGTAAGGGACGTAGTGTCTTAACACTAGGTTCCCTCTGCCTGCCCTGCTGTGTGCGGGATACAGCGTGAAACTGAAGAAGAAGAAGAAGAATTACATATGGACTCGTACATAATTTTTGCACCTAATATTGCAAAGTACACTTATCTACGAAATTACAATTATGAATAAAATGAAAATGAAGATGATATTCAAAAATCGACGTCTACATTTTCTAAATCAAAACTACTAACTAATGACATTACACAAGTAAAACCAAATGAAACATCATAGGGCTTTGTTTTTGTTCCCCAAAGCTATTAAAGTTGGTAACCCTATCGAGGGGTGTCATCTGCGAGCGACGGCTTGTAATAGATAAACTAGCTTTCGGAATACATCACGTTTTATTACATTCCTTTTACCCAAACATTCCTTATTTGCCCATTTTTTTCATGAGTTTGCTATTCTATAAAAAGTATGAGGGTTTTTTAGCTTCACGCTGTATCCCGCACATAGCTGAGTAAGCAGAGGGCCCCTGAGACCCTAGTGTTAAGGCACTTTGTTCCCAATAAGACACTTCCGTTACCCAATTTCTGCAGACTTCTGGACGTAATGCGAGTTGAGTAGTGAAACATGAGTCAAAGCCCCCTTTGCTTCTTTACCATAGCAAGGAAATTAATATCTCATTTCCTCAATTCGGAATCGAATCTACAACCTGTCGCGGTTATTTTACGCTTTTTTGTTGTATACATGTGTTACATTCTTCTTTCGAGCCATTCTTTATGAGACATTATGAGATGGTTGGCGAACTTAACAAGGCACTATGTCTAAACTTTACAGGGATTAAACCCGCAATCATCATACATTCAGACATTTAGACATTAACGTAAAAATAGAAGCTAAATCTAAATAATAGTCAAATGACTAACGCGACAAAATTGCAATAAAATTATGATTCATATCATTTCACATTAGTTTCTAGTTACTAAACTAGAAACTAATGTGTTTTTCCCAATATATTTAGGTTATATATTCTTTTTATTGTATTGTAGGTATATCTAAATAATAGGTTTTCACGGAATTGTATTATCGTGTCACACGACGTGTATGTCACTTACAGAAGCAAAAATAATTTTTTATTTAGTAGTAGTGGCCGCTTCGTTTAGCTCATGGATTAAATGACCGCGTCCATACGACTTGCATTTTCTAAAATAACCATTCAAAATTAGAGCTAAGGTTTGGAGACATTGCTGGGAATAAAAATAAAACATTTCCCAGAGTTGGAACCAAACGCACAACCGTTGCGGTCGGAAATATATTGAAATACAGTGGACTCTCGTGAATACACACCAGCGATAATTGGATCGTCTCTAAAATTCAAGGTTATCACAAGTTATTATCTTTATATTTCGAAGTAAATCTATACAATTTAATGCACTTGGTAATTTGAATGAATATATTATCGCTTCGTGACGAAATGAATTCGAACCTATAGACGTCAAAAGAGAAATAGAATAAAAAATTTGCAGATTTTTCAGAGTAGTAGTTCCCGGTAGTTGTATTCGTTCTTATAATGATTACTTTGACACATAATTCCGCACAAATTTAAAGTTTTTTTATTATAACACAATACATTATTACTTAATAATTCAAATTTTTATTTCTTTTCTTCCAAAAATTTACAACCATTTGATATTTTAATAAACATTCTATAATTCATAACAATTTAAAGACTCTTGAGGCCGGTCGTGGCGCAGCGGCACGAGGTGTGACTGCAAAACCGACTGGTTGTGGGTTCGATCCCCACTCGAGGAGATGAAATATTTACTTAAATTTATATTTCCATTTCTTCGCTCTGGTGTCGAGGTTAAGCGCGGCGTTGAGTTCTGCCACTCAATACGCAATACCTCCAGAATTCGGCAGAAAGTGGGGAACGGAGTGTCTTAACACTAGGTTCCCTCTGCCTACCCTGCTGTGTGCGGGATACAGCGTGAAGCTAATTTTTTTTTTTTTTTTTAAAGACTTCGAGTTTCGAATTAACGAGAATGAACTGAAATGATGAATAAAAACATAACAATATTGTATATCACTAATAGCATATCACTCTACATATTAGTAGAAAAACCACTATAAACTATTAAAACAACACTGCACAATCTATCCTAGCGTTTTAAAGGACACTTCATTTCCCGTTCCCGGTAGTTTTAGGCGATGCACTTTGAGCGACGACTGAATCACTTTTGTCTACCAGACCGAGACAAACGGTAAATGGACCAACCAGTCCCATAGAGACCTAGGTCATATAGATCTAGGTATAGAACTAGTATGAATGTACGAGGTAGGCGTAGAAATGAAAAAAGTAATCTAGAACTGTCATAATAGTTGCATGGAAAGAGGTAGGCTCAGTGGTATTGTCAACGATGACGTGTTTGGTTATCCAGGGTATTTTGTAATAGACAGGTAGTCCTAAAAAATATGTATTTTTTATAAAATATTTATTTTTTAGCTTTATTCCGCTCATAACAGGGTAAGCGGACCTTGAGAACTTAGTGATATGACACTCCGTTTCCATGAAGACACTTCCGTTCTCCATTGTCCGCCAATTTCTGGAGAAAATATTAAATATTAAATTTTCTAGAGTGGGCATGAAACCGACAACCTGTCGTGTTTGCAATCGCACGTTTATACTCCTGCGCCACGTCTGGCTTCATATTACTTAAAAACATAATTTACATATTTCATAATCTGATCAAAGTGTAGGACTCTATATACGGAAAGTACATAATGTAATACTTAATAAGTGTGGAATAACACTTAAAAAATGTTAAAAATACATAATATATATCTTCTGCTCTCTAATATAAAAAAAAATAATTAAAATATATTAAAAAAGAGGCCAGTCGGAGCGGAGCGCCACTCGAGGAGATGAAATATTTACTTAAATTTATATTTCCATTTCTTCGCTCTAGTGTCGAGGCAAAGCGCGGCGTTGAATTCTGCCATTCTATATATTACTACATTATATATAAAAAAAGGTGTATATGTGCTATCATTTATTTCGTGTGTACATTTTTCGTTAAAATCGTTCGTGACATGAAATTCATTGCATTTAAAAGTTACCGGTGCCACCCTTATCTAATCCGACTATAATTGAGCGCAGGCTGATCATATTTCAGCGGAATTAACCCCAGGACCCATTTGTATGCGTCTCGACACACCGATGCCGTGACCGGGTTTCAAATTATACCTACTATATAGTGAAGAAGCTTTGCATATTTAAACATGTATTACACAGCTTTTCATAGAAACTGTAAAGTTTGTTAATACAGTTAGGTACAAATGACTGCAGTGTAAGGTAGCCTGCTGCCAAAATACTGTTATTTAGTTAGAATTTGTTAGTTTCAGCTAGATTTCAGCACCGCATTTAAGTAAACACGTAGCCAGCTGACGGGGAATTTTGCCAAATGACGAATTTAACTTGTCACTTCAAAATGGTAGTTTTAAGAAATGCGAATAACTTTAGTTAAGTATTACTAAGTTATTGAGTAAGTTTGAATATAATAATACGATTTTTTTACATGTACATGTTTTTTTTACAAAACTGGGGAAACGAACATTTTTAAAAACACATATTACGACCGCTGCGTTCCTATCTTTCAGCAGCGGTCACCTCTTCCACCATAGCGGTCATGCCCTTATTCTAGTGCAAAATTCCTCACATCTACATCCAAATCAATTATTATAAAAGTTTAGCATGTGCTTATAGTTATGTCATTAAATATATATACTCACTAACACTCGCTTGACACCTTAGATCTAAGTAAAATTTTGTAAAATAATATAAAGTTAAAAATTACATTTTCTTATTATAGGTATTAATTGTATGTAAACAATAATGTAATTAATATATATGATAAGGAAACTAGATATAATAATAAATTAAAAAAGGATACGGACCAAGTGTCTGTAGTGTTCAATAATAATAATAATAATAAAAACACACATGGATATTCCTTAGAATAGGAGTCGAACCCACAACCATAATATTATGGCTACAACTCTACTGTACTACAGTGAAAACATTATTAATTTAAATGATCTAATAAATCAGACCTTGTCATAAGTCAACACAATTATTATTACCGAACAACTAATAATGGATGTCGTGGCACATTAACTCCATATCTAGGATTGCGGATAGCACGAGATAGTTGTGAATTCTATATATACAAGGTGAAAAATTTAATACTATAATTCGTTTCATTTATACAATATACACCACATATAAAAGAATAAGTAGAGAAAATCTAGTGTTAAGATACTCAGTTCCTAATCCACCAGTTTTCGAGACAGCGTGTTGAGTAAAATGTAATAGTTCCTTTATATTAGAAATAGTTACTAGAATTGTTGTACCAATGCATATTTTCTTATTGTAAAAAAATAATATGTAATTTTAATTATAGATTAACATTTACATAATAACTTTATTGATAAAACTGACTGACATAAACTTTTCCAACATTTTGAACAACATAAAATTTAGGTCGCACTCTATTTTTTATTAAAAAAAATCTTATATAATCTTACACTGAGAACGTCGTGGTAGAGCAGTCCATCGTTTTACAGCCGCGACAGTTGTGAATTCGATTCCTACTCTTGAGAATCAATTATTTTCTTCATTAAGCGTAACGTTGAACTCCAAATGCAATGTCTTATATATTATATTATTTGTGCATATTTTGCGGAAAATAGAGAACGGAGCGTCCTCGCTTGTAAAATGTTTAAAATAAAAATCAGCTTCACGCTGTATCCCGCACACAGCAGGGTACGCAGAGTGAACCCCCTACTTTCCGCCAACTTTTGAATGGCAAAATATTTTATATAGAAAAATATAAAATCCCAAGAAACAAAAAAATAATAATTAAAAACAACAACAATAAGAAAGTAAACTCTAAAATTTTATGATACTCTTACTTACAGTTATAAAACTCTAACAAATTCATATAATAAAATATAAATGCTCTAACAACAAAAGAAAAGCCGACGCAGTAATTGTTTAATTGTTTACAGTTTTCTTGCAAGGCCTATTTCAATATTGCTTTGATGTATATTCGAGGTAGAGTCGTTGAGTCATTTGAGGTACTCGTATACTCTATCGTATGTCGATTGTAATTTGTGTCGTTTCAAATGTACTTGCTTCTATTGACATCAAAAAGAATTATGAAAGCTTTGTTTAACACGTAAATGGGGGCTAAATTTTGCATGGATACTTTTATTGTTGTTAGAGATGGCTGTGGCGTAGCGGCACTACGTCTGCTTGTAAGCATGAGGCCAGTGGATTCCATTTCCTCAAGGGAATTGATTATTTTCATTTCTTCGTTCAACGTGATAATAACACAAAAAGTGGCGTTGAGTTTCGCCACTTAACACACCATGTCTGGACGGAAAATGGGAAACGGAATGTCTTATCACTAAGTTGCCTCTGCTTTGTGCTATATACGGGAAACAGTCCAAGATTTGATAAAATATTGTTGTTATTAGCATTTTTCTTTTGTCATATATTTTTTTATTTGATATTTTTTGTTGCAAATTTAAATGTTTTCCTTTGTAAAGATAGACATATTGCGACGCCAAAAATGTCCTATTGTATAATATATTACATCCGTGGGTTTGATTTTAGTATAATGGAAGACCCTTATCTCTAAAATAGTTGGAAAGTGAAAAGCTGAGTAAGAAATTGGTTTTCTTTAGGATACTCACCCTAAAGAACCTAAAAGTATGCACACGTCATTATGTTTAAAGTGATTATTATTGTTCATTTCATTTTAAATAAACACTGATTATAAAAATATAAATATAAATCCATCCAACGTTCTTTAACTAATACTGACAGGTGTCAAAAAAGGTAGAGTCTCTACAAAGGCCGTTCATCTCTTTAACTTTAACCGTTCAGAAAACCAGTAACAAAGGCAAAGTAACATAACTGTATAGTATATAACACAATAGTAGGTACATATCGAGTATATAATAATATTTTTCAAACGTTTCCAATTACCGAACTCTACGCAGCCAACAATTGCTATCGCGTTTTAATCGCGAGTCCATTCTGATTGGATTTTTAACGACAATCGAAATGAACGCTTTGTGCTCGGCTTTATAATTTCATGTTTTTGAATGGTGTGGCTTTGTTTGAAATTCGAGAGAACCGCAACTGAGTAACAAAAACAATGTAAACTCTATCTTTTGATTTAGTTTTAATACAATAGAGCTAAACTAAAGTAGTTTTGCTGTTCTTGGATGGTTTTATTTATTATTTTATTACTATTTTATTTGTACCATACACATTATACATTTATAGACAAAATCAAAATCAATGTACAAAAGGTGGTATCATGGCAAAATAGACATTTCTTGGACAACTTTTAAGATAAAAAAAATATCATATATATAAAAATAGAACAAAAATAACATTTAAGTAAATACTTATTACTTTAACAATAACTTTAACAGTTTTATCTTTCCTGTCTTTTGTGAAAACAAGGTTGATAGGTATAAATAATGGTTGTAGAAATATTGAGACACTTTGTTATTTCTTTTTCACCATTTTAAGAACATTATTTTCTAGGTATACTATTCTAGATTATTCCAAAAAAAACCTCCCCAACAAAAATAAACACGACAATCATATTGACGACTGATATAGCTTTCACAACTACCTCAAAATCCTTCAAGCAAGTAAAGCCCGATTACACAGCAAGTTTTATAAAGCGAGTACTTCAAACTAGGATACGGCGTGTCCCATTTCGTCCCAGCACAATGCTATAATCAAACGGTTGTAGCAATCATGCCTACAAAGCCGCGCCACTGCTCCCCACTGCTCCCCACTGCTCCCCACGCCACGCCGCGCCAGTCACAGAGGAAGCTCTGTATTACTGCCATCCTTTGAACGCACTCCCTATTTACATAGTAGGTATTTCTGTATATTATACTAGCTTTTTGGTCACATAGATATTATTATCAAGTGTGACTCTACATGCAATATCTCTAATTTAAACAAAAAGTTGAGAAAATCGTGAACCGTGAAAAAAATCTGTCATAGGGTTAAAGTATCTTAATAATATACAGAGAAAGCTTAGCTTGAAGCTCAAACAGAGAGTTTGCAATAAAATATAATAAAAAGAAAAATTTTATTCTTTTCAATCAGTTTTAAATACACTTACTTTTTATTTTCAAGGATCCGTATCCAAAGGGTAAAATGGGGGTCCCGTTTTATATTTCATTTCTAAGATTTTTCTATTCGTCCTCGCGTTTATCTGTCTGTCCATCTCTCACCAGACAGTATCTCGAAAACCACTATAGCTAGTGAGTTTAAAATTTTAAAGACTCCATCCATTCCATTTATATTGTCGCTATGACAACAAATACAAAAACAAAATAGAATAAAATAAATACTTAATGAGTCCCTAACAACAAATGTGATTTTTTGCCATTTTTGTAGATAATGGTACGGAATCTTTCGTGCGTGAGTCTTAATCGCTCTTGGCTGATTTTTTATAAATGTTCACCAAATTCTCTTTGTACCTTAGTTACAATACAACTATTTTATACGTTGCCGTAGAAAATTCGAGAAATCCACTCTCATTGGTGATCCTCTCTCTATGATGCAAACTATCACCGCTTCCTGACAAAACAAGACGTTCATTCGAACTAATAAACGTCAAACACTCGACAAGTCAAAGTAGCAGAGAGAGAGAGGATAACAGAATTTGCAGACGAAAGTACTTATTGAGACAAATTGAAACTTGTACCATCCTACATGAGTCTTTGTTTTTGTTTTAAAATAGTTAATAAATAATTCATAATTGATTATTTATTACTTTAGACTTTCAAATATTTCGAACCACTTGATGATGAAATACGAAACTCTCAATAATTCATAATAATTAAAAGTCCCTCGAGTTTTGAATTAACGAGCGTCGACTGTACTTACAATAGCATAATAGTTCAATGGTGGGGTCGTACGATGACTCGGAGGTCATGAGATCAGTTCCGATCCTATATTCTCATATCGCCTTTTAGTAGAAAACAAAAAAAAATAGTTGAATTATAGCAAAGGCATTGATTATAACCAAAGTTCAAGGAATATCGTCGTAATTGGGAAATATCTAAATATGCTCGATGGTAGTAGATTCATTCTCCATTTTAATAGTTATGGTTCATAATAATTTTAGGCGGAAAGAAAAGAACAGGATGTTGTTAAAACTTGACACTATTCCTACCTCCTACATCGCAAAAAGATGAACTAATAAGCATTTAAAATGTATATATATTATATAAAACTGTTCCGGTACTGAGTGACTGAGAAACAACGCACAGACGAAACCACTAGACAAAGGAAGTTGAAGTTTGGTATGTACATTAGTTAGAGAGTATAGAGAAGTTATAAAAGAGGGTTCCTCAAAATTTCAACAGCAACAGGGAAAATAGGATTTATTATTTTATATCATCGGGGAACGACTAGTATACACTAAGATATACGTCACGTCGACCACACGACCACTCAGTCGCCAGATCAAATGTCCTAACCAGCGTTATGAGGTAAAACCATCCATCACGCACAAATCCCGGCTTATTTTCGTAGTAATAATCTAAAACTAAATCATTACGGACACAATATTGTATTCAAAACATTATATAAAACAGTGTTTAGACATGTGATTATTGTTTTAGTTTTCTATTGTTTTATATGAACTTGTAATATAAAAACTTTGTTCTCGGCTGATTACTTATTTAGGTACTTAAGTGGGGAGAACGTAGAAAAAGTTTATACTTTTTTTCAGCCAAATTTTAACATTCTTTCATTTTTAGATCATACACAGAAAACGATAATACCTAGTGTTAGGGAAAACAGAGCGCACCTAATTTTTTATTGATACTGGCTATTCCTTACTAGTATTAGTCGTCTTATTAATTCTCCTACATACAAACCCACAAACGTCACTTTTAGAGTCAGGCGCTGAATTGTTTCATGCGATGGCTCAGAATTTATAATTTATTAGATAAAATTAAGCGCGACAGGTAATGAGTTCGATTCCCATTTCAAGAAATTAAATATTTACATTTCTCCGTTCTAGTGTCGAGGCAAAGTGCGGCGTTGACTTCCACCACTCAACACGCAATGTCTCCAGAATTCGGCGGAAAATGGGGAACGGAGTGTCTGAACACTAGGATCCCTATTCATAATAACTTTACTAATTCATTTCCCCAAGCAAAATACATTTAATACATAACTTAGTACTTTACATGAAATACAAAACCTACAACTTTTCATCTAAATACGAACCTCATTAACGTACACCATGAAACGTTTCCTATAAAGCGATGCGACGATCGCGCGTCATAAACAAAACTAAGCCGGCAATCGCACAAAGCGGCTTTGATGTCCCCGCACCCTCCCGGGGACCCTACCGGGGACCCTCCCGGAGACCTTCAGACTGCTGGTCCTTTGTAAACAATATATAATTAAGTGGAATTACGTCGTGGATGTGACGTTTCCATGGAACCCAGTATTAAGATCCAGACTTGCGTTACTGCAATTTAATTAAGGTTGGCATCAAGCTGTGATATCCGGTAAGTTTGGTTTAATTTTAGAACACGCTGTATAGAACACTATATGTAATATACTGTCGTGTCGGGTTCAGGGGGCTTTGATGTAAAGGTATCGATATAGATAGATAAATGATAATTATTTATTTACTTATTGTGGTTCAAAAAGAGGATGAAAAGAATTGTGTAAATATAAGAAGGCAGGGTTAAAGTATGCGACTTTTTTTCGTGAAGCTTTAACAAGGAGAACAAATCCCTTTACTTTTTCTTTTTATTTATCTTCTCCCATTGCCTCGTATACAGGAGGGTAGACACTTTGTTCCCCACTGACCATCTTATTTTCGAGATATTAGCGATAGCGTGTTCGACTTCTTACGATAGAATATGAAAATAATAAATTTTTCCGAATGGGAATTGAGCCAATAACTGTCGCGTTTAAAGTCTATACTGCAACGGTCTCAATACTTATATGCATATTTATAAAACATGTTTCAGCTTCACGCTGAATCTCGCACACAGCAGGGTAGACAGTGGGAACCAGTATCAAGACACTCCGTTCTCCACTTTCTGCCGAATTCTGGAAGAATTGCGGTTTGAGTGGCGGTGGTACTCAACGCCGCACTTTGCCTCGATGTTATCTTTGTTACATTTTTAAGATTATTTAATTCTTTTATACAATGTAAACGTACGTAGGCACAAAACATTATAAATAAATGTATAAAAACTTAATAAAATCAGTTAAAAAGAAATTTTATGAAAAGGAAATCGGATATATAGAATTTTTATCGACGATTTAAAAAATAAAAAGCATTCAAACCTTATAATACATACAAAACAGTTTAATCTCTAAAGAGATGTCATTGTGTCCAAAGCAGGTATTAAGAATAAGCGCCTGTCAAATATTAAAAAATACATTCATATATTTCGAACAACCTTACATTCATACCTTCTTACAGATTAGCGATAATATGGGAAAAGTGAAAGATAAATAAGTTTAATAATAGTAGTACAAACTTGTACTACTAAGTATTTCAATATAGATGGATGAGAACGTATGGGTTGGTGGTCAAAGCGCTTGGAAGTTTTCCAAGGGGCGCGGGTTCGAGTATCGTTACGCACAATTTTAAAAAAATCTAAAATATTTTTATATCCCTAAAGTGAATGAACTTATATTTATATTTATAGTAATATATTGTTTTAAACGGCTAAAGAAACTGGTCTTAAGACAATTATTTATCATGTCATTTCAACATTTTATAGGACATCAAATCGAATGAAGTAACTAATCGTACATTAATATGTTTTTTTTTTTATCAACTTCACGCTGTATCCCGCACACAGCAGGGTAGACAGAGGGAACCTAGTGTTAAGACACTCCGTTCCCCACTTTCTGCCGAATTCTGGAGGCGTTGCGTGTTGAGTGGCAAAACTCAATGCCGCATTAATGTGTAAATATATATAGTATAGGTTTCAATTATTTCCCATAAAACCGGTTCTTAAGAAACAAAATATCAGCAGTTACCAATACTTTATGTAAAACAAGATGTTTTTTAACAAGACACTGACATGGATTAAGATTGAACGATGAAAAACTTGAACAGTTATCAATTCTATTTCTTCTGAGTCAAAATAAAATAGATAAAAAAAAGTTTAATACGTAACTACCTTCTTTATTTTTTTAAGTAAAGTAATTTTCTAAGTCTTGAGTAATTTACATACTTTAGGTTTATTTATTTGTTTATCGAATTCAAGGGCCCGTCTCGTCGCAGTGGCACCAAATGTAGCGACGTTAGACGTTTAGCAGACAAAGCGCGGCGTTCAATTCCGCCACTCAACACACAGTCTCGGATATTGGGCGGCGCGTGACAGAGTTTTTTAACTCTAAGTTCCATTCCCCCACCATGTTATATGCGAGATACAGCGTGAAACTAAAAAAAATCAAGAAAAGAAATAATAAAAGAAGTGACAGTGCTTGCTACTTCTTTTATTATTTCTTTCGTTGATTTTTGCTTGACTTTTGCTGTTGATTGTCAATGGTTATAAAAATGTAACTATTTTCAGTTGTACAGGAAATCATCACCGGCATGGAAGACGTTTCCGTTGAAGCCAGTAAGAAACTCAATGATTGCTCTTTTCAAATACAATTTTAGTGTTTTTTTTCTCTGTGTTTACACATCTTCAATGTTAACTTAGTGTCAGGTCACTCTTTTTATTCTAATTTCGTGACAAATCACGGTTGAGTCTTAATTATTATTCCATAAATAAAATACCGTAATATTGAGGCCGGTCGTGGCGCAGCGGCACGAGGTGTGAC
This sequence comes from Heliconius hermathena, assembly GCA_013403705.1. Taxonomy (NCBI): domain Eukaryota; kingdom Metazoa; phylum Arthropoda; class Insecta; order Lepidoptera; family Nymphalidae; genus Heliconius; species Heliconius hermathena. The sequence continues at coordinate 157,664 of JAAIXJ010000339.1, forward strand.
TGCAAAACCGACTGGTTGTGGGTTCGATCCCCACTCGAGGAGATGAAATATTTACTTAAATTTATATTTCCATTTTCTTCGCTCTGGTGTCGAGGTTAAGCGCGGCGTTGAGTTCTGCCACTCAACACGCAATGCCTCCAGAATTCGGCAGAAAGTGGGGAACGGAGTGTCTTAACACTAGGTTCCCTCTGCCTACCCTGCTGTGTGCGGGATACAGCGTGAAGCTAATTTAATTTTTTTTTTTATAAATAAAATACTATAAGGACTATTACTTGGACAAAACGACTCGCGGCCAAATTAAAGTTATTACCAATAAAGCTGTTTGCTTTGAGACGTTTATGTTTGTTTGCTCTGTTAGTTTACAGTCTTCCGTTGTGGAGCTTATTGCGATCTCAGTTTTAATGAAACCCGTATATATCTTAGAAAGATACTTATAACTTTATTTACTTTATTAAAAGATATTTAGATATAATAGAATCTTCAGTGGCACAGCTGCAGCTGCATTCAGAAGAATGAATTATTTTTATTTTTTCGTTCTAGGCACAAGATAAACTGCGGTGTTGAGTTACGCCACTTATAACATCAATAAATTGAAAAACAGCGTTGCTTAAAACTCGACTCCTACCCTGCTTTATGCGGGATACAGTGTGAAGCTAACGAAATATATACGAGTATATTATCAATATCTTCCATGTATAGCAGAGAGAATACTCCACTCTCCGGAAACGGAATCCTTTTTAGGATTCCGTACTCGAAGGGTAACCGAATCTTAATGTAAATTGAGTTGTAATTTAATTTTCACAAATGATGCCACTATAAAATGAAATACTGAAAAACTGAAAAAAATAAACATTTAAGAGCACAACGAGCGTGATTTTTTTGCCTGTTTCTATAGATAATGACACGGAACCCGTCGTGCACGAGTCCGACTCGCACTTGGCCGGTTCTTTTTAATATGACGTTAATAAGTCCACACAAAAGGACGGAAAAATAAAAAAGTAGTAATACATCTTGTCATTTCAAAGATAATAAAACGTTACATTATCTGATGTTAATTGCTGGCTATGAAACGTGTTATGGCTTTGTTTTTATTGTTTATATTGTATGTATGTATGTATGTTCATCAAGTTTTATTTTCGTAGTTTATGAGATGGCAAATATATATTAGATACGGTTTCTACCCATTGAATACGTTGTATTCTATTAAATATTCAACTAAACGCGATGACTGCTGATTTAAATCTTATTCTTGTTTATTTTGGTTTATAAAATATATTTTTTCTTCAGCTTCACACTGTATCCCGCACCCATAACGGGCAACAGCAGAGACAGCAGAGGGAACCTAGTGTTAATACACCCGTTCTCCACTTTCCGCCGAATTTTTCGAAGCAATGCGTATTGCATATCGAAACTTAACGCCGGGCTTTTGCGTGGTACCAGAAAGAAGAAATGAAAATATGAATAAATAAAAATTCATTCCCTCGAATGCAGATTAAACCCACAACCACAACAACACGTAACAGTCACACCCTTGTGCTCCTGCGCCACAACAGCCCAATTTTTATTTATAAAAAATCAAATAGTTATTTTAATATTAAATTTATCCGTTAAATAAATTTAAATTAGTATTTTTAAATAAATTTCGCTACAAAAAGGTTTCGAGGTAATATTTTAGCAGTTGGCACAAGTTTGTGAGTGTGTACACAGTTGTAGGTTCGATTTCCACTCGGGGAAATGAAACAATGACTTAAAATCTCACAAAGGTAAAAAAACTCAAATAATAGAAAAAAAATAGAACATCACTAAAATCGAACGGCACTAAGTGTGACTGTACAGTGTGACCGACTGATTGTGAGTTCGATCGGTTCGAGGAAATGAAATAATTACTTAAATTTATATTTCCATTTCTTCGCTCTGGTGTCGAGGCAAAGGGCGGCGTTGAGCTCTGCCACTCAATACGCAATGCCTCCAGAATTCGGCAGAAAGTGGGGAACGGAGTGTCTTAACACTAGGTTCCCTCTGTCTACCCTGCTGTGTGCGGGATACAGCGAGAAGCTAGAAAAAAAAGAAATCACAATGACACCTATATACCCGGATATACACCAAAATTGTATGTCAAGATCGATTATATCTGAACTGCAACGATGAACCGTGTTCTCCGGAGCTCATGTAATTGACGACTTACAAAACCGCTCCTCAAATAGCTTCTATTGTTGGTGCGCTCCATTGATCGCAGTGTGCTATACTCGTCTATTATCTGTGGAACTGGAATGGTGTGTAATTATGTATCGTCTTCAGATATTATGAATTGGAAGTGGAAATCTTCCGTTCTCCACTTTCCATCGAATTCTTCAGGCACTGCGTGTTGAATGGCGGAAGTTAACGCCGCGTTTTGCCTCGTTATAATCCAACTCCAGCATAATCGCAGCCACAAAATTTCGCGCTTACGTTCGCACGTTTGTGCCCTCACTACGACCTCTTTTCAATAATAAATTATTTCAATATGTCAAGCTGCATCAGATATCGTCCTCAAATTTCACGTTGATTTGTTTAATAATAAATTTCTTATGATTCATTCATACGTTGGCGCTCTTAGCGCAGGGCAATTTATTAAACGTATTTACTATATTTTTATTAATTTACATAATAAATACCCACTATTGTAATTATAAGTTAAATCTTAATATCAGTTGTAAGATTATTCTAATGTCACCAAATCTTAACGATCCAATAATCCAAGCGCAGCCAAGAGTAACAACTTAAAGAAAGTAACTATTAAGTAGTTTAGTAGTATTGGATCATTCCATGGATTCACCGTACACCGTACACCGTACAAGACATATAGCATTGCACAGGCTTAAGAGGCCTCCTTCCAAGTTTGAGCACCTCTTTCTACGTAAACAAATTGGAAAGACTATATTCTAGTCCCATGCCTTCGACGTACATATCAACATTCTAGAGATAGATTACAGGTACATTACGAGTGCTCGACGAAATTTTTCAGATTTAACGGAAGATTCACTGTTGCCAATATACTAATGGATGATATTGACATTAATCTTCAGCAATTTTAACTTTCCAATCTCGATAAACTAACTTTGTATTTCAGCTTCACACTGTAACAGAGTAAGCAAAGGGAGCCAAATTCTAGAGTCATTGAATGATGGAACTCAACGCCGCGCTTGGCCTCGATACCAGAGCGAAGAAATATTAAATATTTTATTTCTTCAAGTGGAAATGGAACCTACAATCTGTCGCGTTTACAGTGACTTGTGCTCCTGCGACACGACTGTCCTCATATAACTGATAAACTAACATCTTATTAAATATCACCTATTAATACAATGCCTTGCCTTATATATAATAATAACATAAGAAAAGTTACTCAAATTTTCTTAAAATAATAAGAAACTTTCTATTGAGGACCTAGCTTTTGTCCACATAAAGCTTCTTCAGGCAAGTTCCCAACGGACGTAAAGTGCTTTAACATAGTTGCTTTGTCGCGTCGTGCTCTGCGCCTATTCTGTGGACAGTGCTCTTTAATTCCACACACCAGTTGTTGAACCTTTGTGGGGAATTGTATACTTTGTATATAGGCTACATAAATGTATTTTCCTATAGCTATGTTCTCCTAGTTCCGTACGTGATAAATGACTCGTATATTATTGTTATTTAGTATAAACATCATTGTCTTATAAAAGAGCAATGTCTTGGAAACGGGCAGAACTTAGATAGCAATAATCAATGTCCCCAAACCATAATATAAGATTTTATTTTTTAAATCGTTATAATTAACAATATTGAGACAAATTCATTTATGTATCGAATTAATTTAAATTTGACGTCTTAAATTATAATCGGCGTTGAGTTCAGCCACTCAATAAGCAATGCCTCCAAAATTCGGCTGAAAATAGGGAACGGTGTGTTTTAACACTAGGTACCCTCTGCCTAGCCTGTTGTGTGCGGGATACAGCGTGAAGCTGATAAAGAAATATAGTAAATTCAAATGAGATGTGGTTCTCTAATAAGTTAAATATTGTATAACTATATATTAATTATTGAATATGACAGAAATGTTTTGTACGTGAGATTATCTTCTTATATCAATTGAATTGTTAAGGAAATATTTTTTTCTTTAAGCTAAAAACTTATCAGATAAGCTGTTATTAGCTTTAGCAGCATATGTTTAACTTTCTTTTTTACGGAAAAAACAAGACAAACGAGCGTAAACTTCATCGGATGGTACGTGATCACCACCGCCTACGGCGCGGACAAAATTAAAATAATTAAAATATAATCGTTCCCCTAAATGGAAATCGACTCGTGACTTTTACGTGCTTATATTGACTCTGTCCCACTGCGCCACGACGGCCTGAATATTTAATAATAAGCTTATATTAGTTTAATGTCAGATTTCATTATCTATGTATATGTCTATCTATACCAGAAATAAATATAGTACTTAACACAAATTATTAATAAACACTCCACTCTACCAGAGATACTGATTCCAAAATGAAATTCATAATTAAAAATTCCAACCACAAAAATCTCTAAAAAGTATACAAGCAGGTAGAAAAGAGCTGATATGGTATTCTTTAATCATGGCTTAGAACATTCACTCTCAACTAAGCAGGACACCTTCCAAACAAAAAAAAACAAATCAAAATCGGTTATTCCGTTTGTGAGCTACTATGCCACAAGCAGACAAATACAAACATACAGCCATATTTTCATCGGGAATCAAAAACACAAATAAAATGTACAGAACCTTTTATACAATACAGCTCACACTTAACCATTATTTCATAATAACCGACCGTACAAAGTCTATCATATTGTGGCTAACGTCTAACTTACCTTTTATAGATATACCTCATTCGTTTACTTTGATCTCGCCTACAATGTAGAGACGCGGTCAGAGCTGTCCATTACATTGAGCTTTGGAAGCTTTGGAAGCTTTGGAAGCAGGTCTCTTTAAATTAGTATAATGAAACGTTTTACGTCAACGTAAAAGTTACAAAGTTTAATGGTTTTGAGGTAAAAATCTTATGAAGAGTTTTTGTTTCCTTTTATCTTTTAATATACGTCGTATTGTATATGTGATTTGTGTAGTATGTTAGTCACTCTGTTCTCTCCTTTTTTTCGCTTCGTTCAACCGCTGGACGGTTTCCAAAAAGCACACGTAAGAGTTCCACGATGTAGAAATTTGAATACGATTTTTTTAAATATAAATACTTTGCTATACCGTTTAGTACTTAGGAATAACATTTTTTTTTATTATGAAATTAGTAGTAGGTATCTACTACCGGTACGGTGTCCATTGCCCTATAGTCCTACATAAAATTTCAATTAATTTTATTTAACAATAAGAAATGACTATTCTTTACAAAATAATTTCAATAATCAAACATTAATGAACACCCTGTGTCAAACACATTTCAACTCAATATATATATTTTTTTCATCATATTTCCCAACAACAAGATTCATCTTAATACCACGTTTGTATAAAATTTTAAAATTATAATAATAGTGAAAACAACACTTTTATAGTAACTCGTATAGTTTGCGTTTTATGCACGGTCCTTTCACGGCAGTTAAGTTTTTTATAAATTGTAAAAATATAAATTAAGTTAAGGGATATAAAACAATAACTTTAAATTCATATCGTAAACTATATTATATTACATAGCATCAGTAGAAAACGAAGAAAAAACTATCATTTTAGATCACGAATATTTTAAAAACCCAAATCGCAGATTCTGAATAAAATATTATTAAAGTAGGTGAATGTTTATTATATTATGAAACATAATATATTATGAAAATTTTCATAATATGAAACATTACACATACAACGCTTACACAGTTTTAATCTTTTTAACTGATCCTAAATACCTTTAGCTGGTATTCCGAGAGGATCAGACACTTAGAACGAAGAGGTACAAGACAATTCGTCCTCCAAATGTCATTTTAATAATCAAAATCATATAGAACGACACCCTCTTGTAACGAGGCAAAACTCGGCGTTGAATTCCACCATTCAATAGACTATGCCTTTATAATTCGGCGGAGAGTGAGTGAGGTGTCTTAATAGGAAAGGAGTGTCTTAACACTAGGTTCTCTCTACTATATAAAGGAGGCTGCATGAAGTTAAAAAAAAATAAAAATAATACACGTTTTCATCATCAGAGTAGAATATTTATAAAAAAATGATTTCCTAAACACGAACATTCATTGAAAATTCACAAAAATGAAAGGCAAGAGAAGGAATAATGGTTGAAAACATTCTAAAATGAGTCGACATCGTCTATCGAATATCTTCAACTAATTCCGATCGATCGTTGCTATTCTAAGTATGGCCTCATATTTCTATATTCATTTCTTAGGTAGAGAGACGGACGCTGTTTTAGTTTTGTATTTTTAGTAATAGTCTTTAGATTTAGTTTACATGAATGATTTATGGATGGATAGTTTAATTTCATATGGAATATCGCATATTTAAGATTATTTTATTAATAGCCGTATAGACGAAAAGATTAGGAGCTATATTTATAGTTACGATATCGGTATTTCCCTAATACGCGTAAATATCAACAAAAATATATCTGTTTTGATGTTAAAAACAAGATCTCTATCTTATAAATATGTTTAAAAAAATCATTAATCTATTTTAAAGTATTACGTAATGTGCTCATAACATTTATCAACATCAAAAATCGGTTCTGAATATACATCAAATGTACAAAAATAGAATTAAAATAGAAGCGATTTATTAAAAAAAAACAAAACAACTTAAAGCTTTTTTCCACTTTAATACAAACGCAACACTTTCTACATTGATTTACAAGAAATCTAAACCATACACAATTCACCAACCACCTCTTAGACCACACAGCGGTCTGTACTCTGTACATGGAAGCATTCGACCGACAATAGTCGTTCGTTAACAATGACCCTCTGAAAGGATCAATTAGACATGCGACGGCGATAGCCCCGCACGGACGGACGGACGGAAGCACGCCATTGTGGGACATTCTTGACTATTATAGTATGACAGATATGGTTAATACCATTTACTATATCTTGGATGTGCCTTAATGCTTTTTCTGAAGGTGGGTTGGTAGCACCTTGTGTTGTTGTGGAGTCACTTGAAAGGAATAAATGCTGGTCGTTTTCTATATAAGTGTTGTCGTGTCGCAGCGTCCGGCTGTGAATGCGACGGTGTGGGTTTGATTCTCACTTAGGGGAAGAATTATTTTCATTTTCTCGCTCTGGTACAAGACCGAGTTCTGGTTTTTGATCCTTTCTTGGCTTTTAATATGCAATGTTTCGAAAATTACGCGCCAAGTGGGAAAGGGAATATCTTAACACTAGGTCCTATTTGCGTTTCCTGCTATATACAGATATATATAAGAGATAATACTACCCAATCTAAGAAAAATCTATTCTTATGAGACATATTAGCCCTCATGAGATGTGTAGAGAGCCATATTAGATCATTAAGGTCAAAAATATACGCAACTTTACAAAAATATACGTATGTATAGACTATAGACCAAAGTGCTCAACACTGTATGACGTCAGAGTCTTATAACGACCCTAATAGAATAATTACTAAGTAGTTTAGTTGAAGTTCACTTTAAACTGTAATAATTAGTCTTCATTATAAACACAATTTCCAAGTGAATTTCCTCTAAGCTTCCAAGCTTGGCACAAAGTGAGATAAATTAAAAAAGTATCTAGAGCAGTCGTTATAAAAGCTCAAAATAAGATGAAATAACTTCACGCTGTATCCCGCATACAGCAGGATAGGCAGGGGAAATCCGCCCAATTTTCCAGACATTGCGCTATGAGGGGAACTCAACAACCTATAGGGAAAATGAAAATTTCCGTCTTAATTTCCACAATCAAAAATCAAACCCACAACTACTGCGTGTTCAATTAGACATTGTATCATTGCGCCACGACAGCCCCTAAAACAAAATGATTTTTTTATACACAAAAAGCAAAAAAAACCATACTTTGTAACGTACTCATTTCGTAATTTTCGTGCATTCTCGTCCGGAACTGTTGATTGCACTCTTATTACTGTAATCACCTTATCTGACTAATTAGTATGTGGAAATTATACTCACATGTCACTCTCCACAGTACCTCGTACATATGGTGTTTATAATAGAATATTGTATTTTAAACTTTAAGTTAAAAGCAGGAAAACCTAAAATGCTTTGACCGACGAGCTCGGCAGCAATTATATTTCATTAATCTTTAATTGCGGTTATAGTCTATATAGTAGTAAATTACTTATTGTTAGTATTATGCTATACTAGCTTTAAGCCTGTTTTCTCTTGCGACAGTATGGTGTTATAGGGTGTAATTAAATGCACGCAACCCCCGAATCCCGTGTAACGTTTGGAATCCAGTTGGAAGAGGGAGAACGAAGTCTCCAATATTCTATTCTACGACGGGGGAAGGGCGTGATATGCCACTTCCTCATTTTGAAGCAGAATGATCCATAGATAATTTTTTTTTCTCCACTTTATGTTGTGCTTATATAAAATTTAATTATACTTAGATAAAATTTTGTTAGAGAAAGTAATGTACAAATGTAATTATGGCACAATTTTGTGTAACAAAATGAACTACAAAAAATACTACTATTTCATATAAATTTAATCTTTTTAGGAGGGGAGAAGGAACATAAGGTTAAGACGATGGTTCAGTCACTCCGTTCCTCACGCACCGCCCTATTTACAAGACGGAGACGAGTGTTGAGTAGCAGAACTCAATGCCGCGTTTCCTAACTCTGGTTACAAGATAGGTATACTTGTTACCGGAGTGAAGAAATTAAAATAAATATTTCCCTGAAATGGGAATCGAACCCCAAACTGACGGGTTTTTACGATCAGGCGCTGCGGTACAATGGCTTCAACTATTATTATCATTACATAAAAAAAAGATCTAATGTTTTTTTTCCAACGCTATTACCCCCGGCACTTTAGTGAGTTTGTAATTTAACAATAGTACTCTTTTATTTTTCGCCGAACCCTCGAAAATGGATAACTGTGCACAAAAAATACATTCCCTTTTACTAAATTTCAAGTGCAATTATAAAAAAATATTTTTATTTTCAAATAATAATAGGAGATAATAATAATTTTTTTACCAATTTATTTTTAATTTACAATTTTACCTAGTGTTACGACTTTGTTGCCTATTTTTAGCTCGAGCTTGAGATTTGAATAGCGGAACTTAACACTGTAGATACTTTATCTACGGGAGCCAGGAAATAAGAATAATTTAAATACAATCATTCCCCCGAGTAGGTATCGAGCCCACGACCGTCACGGTCGTAGGCCCGTCAAATGGCTGAATAGAATTTTGCTTAATCGATTGAAAGAATATGATCATTGTATTATAACATACAAATAATGAACTATTAGAGCAATAATGTAAATTATAAAATATTAAATATTTTTATTTTCTGGTACCGAGGTAAAGCTCGGCGTTGAGCTCCGCCATTTAACTCGCAATGCCTCGAGAATTAGGCCAAAAGTGAAGTGTCTTAATGGGAACGAAGTGTCCTAACATTGGGTTCCCTCTACCTACACATATGCGTGAATAGACGTGAAGATGTAAAATAATCCGGTACATGTTGATACATTTAGTGTGACAACACAACATAAATAACTCTTTTAACTTTTATAAATTGTGTGTTATTCCACACTTAGGAAAGAAAATACTTATTAAGAAAACGAGTAGGCCTGAACGTACGGCTTAGTTGGTCAGAGCGCTTAAATGGTTTCCAAAGGGTTCAAATCCCGTTACTTTCGAATTTTTTATAGATTTTCTTAATAAGTATAAATAATTCTTATTATTTCATTTTATGATTATATTTATAATTTAATTCCTATCAATTGTGCAATACTTGTACTATTCAGAAGACAAAAACAAATAAAATGGAACTTTCTAAGCGACGCGTTTCAGAAATATACAAATGACGGCAAAAAAGGATGAATTAAAGGAAAAAAATATCGTTTTCCAATATAATTCGAAATGTTTAAGCCGAATCGTTGCTATGAGACTAACTCTAGTTAACACTAGGCCCACCACCCGTTAGAATATACAGAGATTGTAGAATTAGTTTACTATTTAACTAGTAACGACTAAAATAACTAATTGAATTAAGTATGTATGTATGTATTTTTAATTTACAGAAACCGTATGAATAATAATATTTTTTTTGTCTCACATATAGCTATATAGGGTGGACTAAGAGAACCTAGTGATAAGATACTTCGTTCCCCACTTTCTACCTAATTTACGAGATATTAAGTATTGGCGAGTGGCGGAACTTTAAGCCGCGTTTGATCTAGTTATCAGAGCGAAGAAATAAAAATTCTCGACTAATTCAGTTCCTCGACTCGAACTCGCAACCAAGGCATTTCCAGTCAGCTGTTGTACCGATACGCCACCACGATCTCATTATTATTAATTATTATTATTAATACTAATAAATAAACGTACAAATTTATGAGACACAAGCACGGTTTCCACCGTGAGCAGAGCGGAAACATTAAGGACTACGTTAAGCAACTTTCCGCGTCAGTATTACCCACTGATTTCGCTTTCGAGGTGGAAACTGGACTTTAAAGTTGCATTCACAAAGGAAATGTTTCCGGATTAGATAGATATTCAATTATCGCGATAAATATATTCAAATGGCACATTTTAGAGTGAGAGTATTATGAAGGCCCTATTTTTTCTTATGAAAACGTGAGAATGACGTTTTCATAAGAAAAATTAGGCCTTAAGATCTGTCATCCAACACACGGAATCCCTAAAATAAATAATAAGTAAAACAAAGGGTCCTAATTCTTCGTTATATCGCTTTATTCTCTTATATGGCAGACGCATCAAGCAATTTTTTCCTATTTTCAGACATCTTCTTAGCTTTTTTAGGTTTTAATTTCCTCATATAACAAGACGTGTGGTAAGCCTATCCAATATTATACCAGAGCGTGCTCGGCGTCGGTGCTCGCGTCGCGCGGCTCTCCGTCGGCCTCAACGTCGGCATTCGTCCCAAATGGCCGAGATATAAAATTGAAATGCTTGAAACGTGCTTCAAAATATAATTGAGTCTTTGTACCGCGCCCCGACTGTGCACCGCCTTCTATGTGCCACAGTATTATAGGGTTGCCAATATGTACAAAAAGTTCTAAAAATCTTTTTTTTACTACGTAAAATTAAAACGTAAAATTCCGTTTATTTCAGTTCCCGTAGAAATATTCTTATATCCTTTCTTAATGCTCTCCTACACTTACTCTACCAAATGATTACTTCTCATCTGGTACGTTTGGAACGCGATGATCAACACAGAATATATATCGTTGTACTTAAATGTACAAGAATCTACTTGTGTTGAGACTTATCTACTTTAATCTATAAAGTCGATATGATGAATGTTTGTTATTTGTTGTTTTGAAATTTTATATGTTTTAGAGTCTTTTTTTTATAGTAATTATCCTAAAATGTATCTTTTCTTTACAAAAATAAAATAGTGGCCAGTCGTGGCGCAGGGGCACAAAGTGTGACTGTAAAATCGACTGGTTGTGGGTTCGATCCCCACTCGAGGAAATGAAATATTTATAAACATTTACATTTTCATTTCTTTGCTCTGGTATCAAGGCCAAGCGTGGCGTTGTTGTAGTTCCTCCAGTCAACACGCAATGCCACCAGAACTCGACAGAAAGTGGGGAATGGAGTGTCTTAATACTAGGTTCCCTCTGCCTACCCTGCTGTGTGCGGGATATAGGGTGAAGCTAATTTAATTTATATTAATTTTACAAAAATATTTGAAAATATAACTTGCAGTTCAATGTTGTAGGTAATAAAAAAAATATAAAAGGTCTCTACTAGGTAAAAGGTCTAGTTGCGATAGGCAACCCTATTTTTCAGGTAAATTCAACATATATCGACTTAAACCTTATTTCTTAAGCAATAAAGTTTAAAATATAATGAACAGAGTCCAATACATATGCATGTGTCCCTGCTGTTATTCCGATACACCTATTTATATTTATGCCTTGAAAAAGGTCTCTCGTTCATACAAACGTTCGATACATTTATCATAATCAATACGTATTATGTGATACTCCATAAGCGAGCATAAAGACCTGGGGTCTTTCTTCTGTGCAAATTCAGGATATTTCCGAAAATATTTTTGAATTCTAGGACACTCGGACTAAAGTGATACAAGGGTGCGACCGTAGACGCTACAGATTGTGGGTTCAATTCCCATTTGAGGAAATTAAATAATTTCCTCGCTCTGGAGACGACGCTAAACGCGGCTTTGAATTCCGCCTCTCAACTCGCAACGCCTCATTCGGTCGTAAGTTGGCCAAATAAAGCCAATCGATATAGCGCGTTATCGTTTAGACCTCCCGTTACCAAGTACGAGGACCCTCCCGGCGCGGAATATTGAAGTGACAGTTAGACAGTTGGGGAGCGTGTACAAATATACTTTTCCGGCTTTATTAGTGTCTACGAAACTTTATATATAAGGCTCCGGTTACGGTCAAAGAATAATAACTAGGAATTGTGATGAATAAGATGATACGTAAGAATCCGAGGACGTACAGTGCAGGATGTTTCGATAAGGATGAAGAACCAGCAGTTCCTGAGATTAACGAGTTCAACCGAACATACTCTTTAATTTTTTTCAACTTCACACTGTATCCCGCACACAGCAGAGTAGGCAGAGGGAACCTAGTGTTAAGACTCACTCTGCTCCCCACTTACTGCCGATTTCAGGAGGCTCGCTTTGCCTCGACACCAGAGCGAAGAAAATGGAAATATAAATTTAAATAAATATTTCATCTCCTCGAGTGGGGATCGAACCCACAACCAGTCGGCTTTACACTTTGCGCCCCTGACTGGCCTTCAGTTTTATATTATTTATATATTAGTATAGATGTGTAAAATTTTATTTAATTTTATGTTTGATAGAGAGAATCTAATGTAAATGCACTCTTTTCCTAAACTTTCACTAATTATGGGAGACATTGCGTATTGAGTGGCGAAATTCAACTCCGCGTTTGGTATCACCAGAGCAGGAAAATTTTATTCATTTAAATACCTATATACGAGTACATCGTACATCTTATAAAATGCGAATAAGCATCGAGCCCACTACCAACGCATCCACAGTGAGACACTGGTCCCACTGCGCCACAGTGGCTTCAAAACCTATAATAAGCAAATATCAACCCCCACAGCCCCTCACTCACCCCCGTAACATGTAACTCACTAATTACTCGCAAATTAATGGCCTCGATCTGTCTCTCGTCTGTAATTACACACTTTATGTACGATTTTAAGCTTTACGACCTTCTAGTTTGCTATATATTGTTTTAAGTATGTGATATGAAACAGTTTCTTTTTTTAGAGTTCCGTACTTCGAAAAGTCAAAAACGGAATCATTTCGTGGATTTTTTGGATGAATTAGATTACTTTATAGTCTGTCTGTCCGTTTGTCAAGACTATTTATCTCAAGATCGCGTGAAAGTATCAAGCTGAAACAGCATTTATGCGCCAATTTTGTATGAAATTCGCCGCGTAATCAAAACCTATAAGATGTTTATATTTATAAAATTTGGCGTAAAGTAAGAACTTACTGTGCAAAGTACAAAAATATACGAAATGTGAAAAATTATAAGTATTTAATATTGAAAAAAATCAATACATTTTTATATTTGTAATTCATTTCATACAAAATGAGATTTTAGTTTAGCTTCACACTATATCCCGCACATAGCAGGATAGACAGAAAGGACCTGCGAACGTAGTGTTAAGACACGCCTTTACTATTAAGATACTTCCGTTCCACACTTTCCGCCGAATTATGAAGGCATAAACAAATCCTGAACTAAAAGGATAGCAATACCATGTTCAATATTTATTGCTATAATATTAAAAAATATTTAAAAAATGTATACTACACTTTTCTTGCACATTCCAAATTCTGACACCATGATATATTTGAAATAAATCCAAATAGCATTTCACTGTAACCTGCAAACAGCAAGGAATGTAGAGGGAAACTAGTGTTAAAAGATTCCTCCTTTCCCTTCAAGCCGCCCTATTTTCGAGACATTGCGTGTTAGTGGAGGAACTCTCTGATAAACAAAAATAATTATTTATATAGCAAATCTCGTTCATAGAAACCATTTGTAAAAGGCAATGGCAGGAAACAGACGGACAAGCCCACGAAATAGCGAAATGTTTGTGTTTGTGTACCTAAAGCTTGGTGGTTACGTAGGGTGGTAGTGATAGCGATAATGTAAGGACTATTGATTGATTTAGTTTGTTTCATGTATTTTGAGAGATATTTTTTATTTCACATATTATAGATATCATAAAGTATGCAGAGGGAACCTTATGTTAAAACACTTTGTTCTCCACGCTCGCACGCACTCATTTTTTTTTATTTATCTAGTTATTTGAGCGAGAAAATGAATAAAATTCTTCGCCCGGATGGAAATCAAACCTAGAATATTTTATGATAAATTTTTTTCAAAATTATGAATTAATACAATATAATTTACTAATTTATATTAAAAATTACGAATATAATGTTATAAAAGTTATTGGGTGTGCGCTTTATAATGTATATTACCTATATATTTAGAATTTAGGTTATATTTTAAACTTGACAGTGAGTAAATCAATATTAGATAAGATGTTTTTTTAATAAATAAAAAAAAAATTAGCTTCACGCTGTATCCCGCACACAGCAGGGTAGGCAGAGGGAACCTAGTGTTAAGACACTCCGTTCCCCACTTTCTGCCGAATTCTGGAGGCATTGCGTGTTGAGTGGCAGAACTCAACGCCGCGCTTAACCTCGACACCAGAGCGAAGAAATGGAAATATAAATTTA
>JAAIXJ010000339.1:185530-252889 GCA_013403705.1 Heliconius hermathena
AAAAAAAATCTTTTTGCTTTCTATTATTCTTTTTAAGTGTCCCTCTATCCATTTCAGTCAAAATTACTAAATGTACAGACAAAATATTTTTACTGTCTTATTATATATAGAGATAAATAATACAAAAAATTAGAGGCATAAATTAGAGGCCAGTTGTGGCGCAGCGGTACAAGGTGTGACTGCAAAAACCGACTGGTTTTGGGTTCGATCCCCACTCGAGGAGATGAAATATTTACTTAAATTTATATTTCCATTTCTTCGCTCTGGTGTCAAGGTTAAGCGCGGCGTTGAGTTCTGCCACTCAACACGCAATGCCTCCAGAATTCGGCAGAAAGTGGGGAATGGAGTGTCTTAACACTAGGTTCCCTCTGCCTACCCTGCTGTGTGAGGGATACAGCGTGAAGCTGATTATTAAAAAAATACAAAAAAAAATGATTTCAAAATAATTAAATTCCACTGTTATATTCAAATTCTTGACAGCGATGATTAATCGTTAATTGAAAAAAATATATAAATCAGTTTCAAATAAAACCATTTGATTGTTATGTCTTAATAGTTTTTTTTAATAAATTGGCACAACCAGATACCAATAACAAATCTTAAATATATGATACTCAACACAAAGAATGGCAAAAAAAACAATCAATTCAACTTTTTTTACACATGTTTTTTTTACAACGTAACCTACACATAGCAGTGTGAAGAGGCACTCCGTTCCCATTAAGACACATCTGTTCCGCACTTTCTGCTGAATTCCGGAAGCATTGCGTGTTGAGTGGCAGAACTCAACGCCGCGCTTTGCCTATTTACTGGAGCAGGAAAATGTAAATATTTTTCGCGTGCAAATTTTTATACGTTCTCTAAAATATGTTTCTGTCATTAGTGTGGAATAACACTTTCAAAATATTACAAGCCTTTAATCGTTCGTAAAAAAATCATTTCCTCGATTTCGTTGAATCGAACCCAAAACCACCTCGCCACCACGGCGTCCTAACCTTGTAACTTATTGATAATATTAGCACTGCTCGTCTCGCGGTTCCGGGTTTGGCTTTGCCTACCTGTACCTATTCGTATATTCAAATTAATTTTTTAATCGAGTTTTTCTAACGTTATAACTTGAGGTTACGGTTAGATTTATACAGTGGCCTTGTAACGACTATAAAGTTACTGCTAACTAATAATTTACTAAACAATGACGAAATGGTTGTCTCAAAGAAAAGAAATATGTTGATAATATTTAATAAAGACAGAATTTAATAAATTAAAGATATCAAATTAGAGCGGTAGTGGCGCAGGGGCACGAGGGTATGACGACAGCTTGTGGGTTCGATTACCAATACTAAATATTTAATATTTCTATTTCCTCGATCTAGTGCCGAGGCAAATTGCATTGCCTCCAGAATTCGGTGGAAAATGAGGAACAGAGTTACCTCTGCATAACCTGTTGTGTGCGGGATACAGCGTGAAAATAAAAAAAGTTTATTAATTTTTTATTAATTATTTATTAAATTCTCTAAAATTTGTGTAAAAAAGCACGTTTTGCATTTTTTTGTGATAAATACAAAAAATCTACAATTAATATACTCAATAGTCCATTTATAAAAATACTTAATATCACAATTTTTTACATATTTAAAAAATAAACACAGCTCAATTGACACAAACTTATCTTTTTAAAAAAACATTTTATTAAACTTCGTGATGAATTGCCATTAAAAATATATAAAGAAATATAAATACGCATATTACCAAAAAAAATATACGAATCTTAGTAAAAACAATAGAGCAAAAACGGTTCACGCTATATTGATATTAATCGTGATTTCACAAGGACTGAACTCCCTCCTCAATAAACATTGCTTAGAGTAAGAGACGATAATATGAGCTAACTTACATACATAAACACAGCTTCATCCTTTTTCCAGTCAAGAAAACTCAGTGTCATGTATGTAGTGACTGAACTCAATGCCGCGCTTATTCAGACAAAGCGCGGCGTTGTCTTCAGTCATTAAACGCTAAATAACTAAACACTCTAATAATATTTTTAATAATAATATTTTTAAAGTGTTATTCCACACTTAGAAGAGAAAAATATTTATTAACTATTACTTATTAAAACGTATAAAAAATCTATCAATTCAACCAATCTCCCTACAGAGATGCTAACAACATAAATAAGTTGTAACAAGCGTATAAAAATTTCGACGTAGCTTGATGCGAACGTATGGCTTAGTGGTCAGAGCGCCTGGTCGGTTTCCAGGAGGCGCGGGTTCGAGTCCCGCTAGGTTAAATTTTTTATACATTTTCTAAATAAGTACTCACTCACTAAATAAATAAACACTAACACGCAAAAGGGCGAAAATATTATAAGTAAGCACCTATTCATAAGTACACAATCTCCCGAGTGGGTAACGACCCCACAACCCACACGCTTACAGTCATACGTTGTCTCACTGCACCACGATGTTCAATAATTTATATGAATCATTATTAATTAATAACTGGAGGCCATCGTGAGTCGTGACTTAGGACTACAAACGTGCGACTGTGAACGAGATGATTGTGGGTTCGATTCGGAGGAAAGAAATATTTAATATTTTAATTAATTTGTTCAATCTGGTAACCAAGCAATGCAAGGCAAAATGCGTGACGTTGAGTTCCGCCACTCAACACGCAATACCTCAAGAATTTTCCAGAAAGTAGGCAACGGAAGTGTCTTAACGAGAACGGAGTGTGAACGGGAAATTTCCAGGTTTCCACAGCCTATCCTGCTATCGCACATAGAAGAGTAGGCTGTGGGAACCTGATTCAGCATGAAACCGGAGAAGATAAATATTTAAAAATGATTAATCATCGCTAATAAGAGATTAATTAAGTTAAGTGGAGAATAAATAAATAATTATGCACATATCATCTATGTACATTTTTCCGGACGTGCCGAGACGAGACTGGGAATGAACTGTTCATAGAGGTAAGTATGTGGACGGGTCACGTCGTGATTTCATAAAAATATTGACTGCCTATAATATATTTATGTTGTTCACATTAATTTCTTGAATATCAAATGTTTCTAAATATTTTTTAGTTTTAACAACATAATTTTAAATTTTTAAATATTTAAATAGGAATTAATCATAATTTTTAAATTTATTTTTATTGTTTTCATCTTCTGTATTACTGTAGCTGAAGAAAGAATTGAATTTCTTGGCTCTAAGCAAGCTCTCTTTCTCCACTTGATTTAGCCGCACTTTTTCAATGCTGCATTTTGTTTTAAAAAAGCTGGACATGAAAGAAATTTTAAATATAACTATTTCCCTCAATTGAGGATCGAACCCAAACCCATCGTACTTACAATGGCCAATGCTCTCAATTCATTACGTCACAATGACGATAAGTATATAAAAAAAGACCCACGAACTAGATTAGAACCTACGTCTGTAGTAGTCAATTATACATCAGAATAAGAAATTGTGCAATGTTTATTATGAATTATTGCGGCGCTCGTTATATATTTAAATCTGTCTATTATTTCATCGTAATGTCGCATCGTAGCTATTATTGGTTATCAAATATCATATTTTATATTTCAGGGCCAAATATGTTTACTTTGTGATTTTAATTTTACTCCGAATCACTTGATTTAAATTTCAAAATAGTTATACTCGTACTTTTTGTTACAATAATAGAAAACAAAAACATGAGGCCAGCCGTGGCGCAAAGTGTGACTGTAATCGCGACAGGTTGTGGATTTGATTCCCACTAGAGGAAATGGAATGTTTAATATTTTCATTACTTTGCTCTGGTGAGGCAGAGGAAACCTAGTGCGTTCCCCACTCTCCGCCGAATTCTGGAGGCATTGTGTGTTGAGTGGCGAACTCAACGCCCCACTTGGTGTTAACACCAGAGCGAAGAAATGGAAACATAAATTTAAATAAATATTAATTTTTTTCAAGTGGGGAATGAACCCACAACCAGTCGCGTTTACAGTCCCACTTTATTTATGCTCTTGCGCCACGACTCTGCTCTGAGTTCTGCCACTTAAGACGCAATGCCTCCAGAATTCAGTAGAAAGCGGGGAACAGAGTGTCTTAACACTAGGTTCCCTCTGCCTACTCTGCTGTGTGCGGGATACAGTGTGAAACTGATTTATTTATTTTTTTATAAAATGCTTGAGGTTTTTATTTTGATAAAGATGAATACCAAATTAAAGAAAATACATTAACAATAATCCGATAAGTTTAAATATACTCAAATAGTTACAGTGCCTCAACCTAGATAAAGCGATACCAGTTTCGGTATAGGGCTTTCTATACTCTAAAGATTTCTAAGCCTCCACGTAATCTTGAGAAAAAATATTTTGACAGTCATTTTTTATTTTAATGTGAATTTTTTGACTCCAAAAACAATAAAACAGTTACAAATATACTAAGAAATTTAAATTATCCAAAGATATATAATTTACTTAACACCAAAACCTCTTCCGCTATTACTATCAAGGTATGTACCGTGACTGGCTGTACTCGTGGTCCGCGGTCGCTGCGGTCTCTGGAATCTCTACAGTGCAATGATAGGAATGTCCTTATTTAATGTTAACTTATTGAGTCTACAGTAGGTCTAAGATTGTGATATTTATACTGAAGAGTAAATTATTTAGATTCACTGATTATGTTTTATAGTAGTACTTATTAATTAAAATAAACTGGCCATATGACAGTAAAGCGACGGTTGTGTGTTCGATTCACTCATTGAGTTCAAACACTCAACACGCAATCTCTTAAAAAATTGTCGATACGTAGAGATCGGAATGACTTAACACTAGGTTCCATTGCCTATTCTGTTATATGCGGAATCCGGAGTGAAGCTAGAAACTATTAAATAATAATTTTAATTACGTAGTAATAAAGAAGTCATAAAAATACCACAAGTGCATGGTTTATATTATAGAATCTATTTTTAAATTTTACATAGACCTTGTCCTTGACTAATTTGAGCAAATTTTCTTAACTTATTTCACTTTATATGATAGTCATGATCTGCATATACATTTTTATTGCAACTGTAATTTTTTTAAATTAGTTTCCTCAATTTTAAATTTTTTTTTCAAAACTACTAATTTCATACCGTCTTAGAGGAAATCGTGGCGCAGCGGCACGACGAATAACTATAAACTATAGTTACAAGACAAAGCGCGGCGTTGAGTACTGTCACTCAAAATGCAATGTCTCAAAAATTGGGTGGAAAGAAGAGAACGAGTGTCCGTACCTCTAGGTTTCTTCTGTCTACTCTCCTATATGTGGAAAACAATTTTTACAAGATTTTGTAAAGGTCTTACTGTTTTATACGTCTGTAGCATCAAGTGTTAAGAGATCGAAGGAACACATATATATTTGCCACAATGGGTTTGAATGAACATACAACCATCGAATCCAAATGAGAAAGTGCCACCTGCACCAATGGTAAATACTTATTTTGAAGTAAAAAAAAGGCTTATGTACCTCCACGGAGTTGATAGCAACAGAGAGCGACGTCACTTAACGACCAGTGGTCATTTGCGTAGGATGCATGTTACATACAAGGTCGTATACATTTCCTTTATTTGACTATAATGTTGAATTGTTACATTAAAACCAAATACCGGTTTTTTATAGGTTCTTGTAAAGAGGAAGATCAGCTTCACGCTGTATCCCGCACACAACAGGGTAGGCAGATTGAACTTAGTGTTAAGACACTCCGTTCCCCACTTTCTGCCGATTTCTGGAGGCATTGTGTGTTGAGTGGCAGTACTTAACGCCGCGCTTAATAAAGAGGAAGATAATTTCGCGTAATAAATTTGATATGACAAGATGTATATCTTAGTGTTTACAGATCACATAGACTGTAATTATACACGTCCTGTACATATTTTATTCTGAGACATATTATGTATATGCTATAGCACTTTTAACACTGAGTTCCCTCTATCTACCCGCATTATACGGGATACAGCGTGAAGCTAAAGAAATAAAATGACATTCTCAACAAAGTCGTAGTAGCTACTTTATAATCATTCTTATTGTAAGCATTTAGGAATTACCACAGTTGAATTAACTGCGGCTGCGCAACAATTTGTAGCGATCATCGCATTAGACGCGATTGTAGTTGGGAGTCACGATTCAAATACCTAGAGAGGTACCTACGAAGCTACTTGTTTTTTTTATTTTTTTATCATCATATTTTTTGTTTTTTTTTTATAACTATATAATTATTAAGATTCTATCTTATGTTATATAAAAAAACCGGACAAGAGTGAGGCGGGCTCGCACACCGAGGGTTCCGTAAAAAATTGGAGATTTTGAGCTTTTTCTGAAATTCAGGTTTAGCTTGGCTACAGATTTGCTTTGACAGCCCTTTGATTTAATACCTCACTTAAACTCGCGACTTTAATACCAAATTTTGCCCTCTTTTTAAGGCCATATTTTTTTAAAGATTTCACCACAAATATATAGTTTTCAGATTTTTTCTTGAACTAGTACTGCCTAAAGATACTAGTTACGAAATTTCATAATTCTAAGATAACTAGAAGTACTCTATTAATATTGATTCCCTTTATAGTGTCGAAATACACCACTACGGACAAACAGATAGACGGACGGACAACAAAATGATCTTATAAGGGTTCCTTTTTTCCTTAAAAAGGAACGGAACTCTAATTATATATAAAGCTGACGCTATGTTTGCCTGTTAATAAACAAAAAATTACAAACTTACTACTCCTTAATTAGCTTGAAACATTGGACGGTTGCTATTTGGTACAGATGTCTAGTCTTTGTCCCAACTTTAATAAGAGTACACAATACTTTCCATCTTAATCATGTTTTAATATTTCTATAAATAAGAGAATAAGTCTAAACTCCAATCAAATCCTTGTATTACTTACACGTTGTACCGAATTTGCGTCACGATCAAACAAAAAAAGAGTTGGATTCATCCAATAAGAGTTATTGAAATATGTTTACTTTTGTGTATTTATTTGTAGATGTAATTATTCTCTTGATTTGCTTTCATAAAACAAAAATCAGCTGCACACTGTATCCCGCACACAGCAGGGTAGGCAGAGGGATCGTAGTTATTAGAAACTCTGTTCCCCAAGTTCCGACGAATTTTTCGAGGCATTGCCTATTCAGTGGCGGAACTCAACGCCGGACTTTTGCCTTAGTGCTAGAGCGAGAAAATGAAAATATTAAGAAGTAATAATAATTCATTCCCTCTAGTGGGGATCGAACCCACAACCATCGCGTTACAATCACACCCTTATGCCCCTGAGCCACGACAGCCTCGATCATCTTTCATGCTTTATACAAAATAATCTCTCAAAATATTCATTTTTATGATTTTGCTGCTAAAAATTCTGAGGTCATCAGACTATTCTGATGACGTATGACGTAGATAAAACAAAATTCCACTACGCCAACAATTACAACCAAATTAATAAATTATGAAAAATTTTATAAAACAATTAAATGATGATATGTGAGGTAAATCAGTTTTTCAAAATAAACGTGGCGCATATGTAAATAGTTGGACGTATCCTACTAAAGTAAACGAAAGAAATCCTTAGCACCCGATAGATGTAGATAATACTGTATATGTAAAAAAAACGGTTCTCCTACTTAAAAAAGAATAGAAGCTGCTTAATACTATTAAGACACCTGTATCTGAGACAATTTTCCTAGTAAATTAAAATATCTTTTCTTACAAAGCGCGAAGGTTGTGGGTTTGATTTCCACTCGTCAGTATGAATATTCATTTTCTCACTCTGGTAACCAGACAAAGAGCAGTATTGAGTTTGATCACTCAACAGGTAATGTCTCAAAAATTTGGCGAAAAGTAGAGAACAGAGTGACACGCCAGGCCACTTTGCTATACAGGTTGCAGCATAAAAATAAAATATAATAAAAAAACAGACATACGTATGTCTAAATATGTACGTAAATATTTCCTTTAATAAGATAACGAGGAACACATTATGTCATTATCATTATCATTATGGAATGGATAATATGACAATATTCATCCTTCACTTACTCTCAAAATGTGCTCCAAGCCTCTGCAGTTGGTCGTCCTTATACTACCTCTCATAATTGAAGCATGGGCTATGCCTGTAAGTTTACCTTACTATAAAATCTAGTATAAATATAGTTTTTTTCTTCACGCTGTATCTTGCGAAGCGGGGTTGGCAGGTTCCAATTAGGACACTTCCGTTCCCCCATTTTCTGCGCATTCTTAAAGCATTGCCTGTTGAGTGGCGGAACTCAACACCAAATTTGCCTATTTACCAGAGCGAGAAAACAAAAACATTAAATATTTCATTCCGCCGAATTTCAATTGAATCCACAAACGTCGTTTATAATTACACACCTGCCTCTGCGCCACGCTGGACTCTAGCTAAAGGCTTTAATTTACGATATTTTAAAATTCCACGTCAACATTTCCTCAGATTTCAGTATTACAAAACGAACATCCGCCCCTGGCGGCGGAGATCAGTTCCCACTTATCCTCGCACGGCGCTCACCTGAAGGACAGTAAACAAGACGCTCGCCTGCCGCTACCTACCCCGCAGGATATAGAGACTATACGACGTATTGCGGAAGTGCTCGTCATGTTCGGACAGCAGGTATTAGGATAGGGTAGGTTTGGACACTGACAGGGTAGTGAATTTGATTAGGCTTAAGTTGTTCTTTGAATTTAGGAAAATTGGAAGAGGAGGTTTTAATCACGAGGGTTGTGGGCGCGAACCCCAATCGATGAATGTTTGTACTGAATTTGAAAATTTAACGAAGTCTCAGGGGCGGAAAAACGGGTTTGTTTTAACACTAAGTTCGCTCTGCTCACTCTGCTGTGTGGAAAAAAGTGAAAGAAGTGAGAAAAGCTAAAAAAAATACATAATGTATCCTACATTATGTATTTTTTTAGCTTCACGCTGTAGCAGGGTAGGCAATAGGACCCTGAGAATATAATGATAAGACACTCCATTTGCATTAAGAAACATGTGCTTCACAATTTTCAGACGAAATATGAAGGCATTGAGTGTTGAGTGGCGGAAATAAAAATATTTTATTTCCAAAAGTGGGAACCGAACCCACAACATGTCGCGTTTATATTCGCACGCTTGTGGCCCTGCGCCACAGGCCGTTAAGTTATATTTAATTTATTTATATAGCAATTTCGATTTTATTTATTTATGCGATGTTCATAATCACAAGTAGAAGATGGTTAGAAAAATGTGTTTATTAGAAAGAAAAATTTGCCAATATATTCATTTTATTTCAATAGATATGTAAAAGTGTAAAAATGGTCAAAATAAATGAATAAATTAATCATTAATTTTTACTGCCTTTTCTTACAGTACCATCCACTTTTACATACATGATAGATCTAATGACTAATACATCGAGGCCAGACTGGTTGTGGGTTCGATCCCCACTCGAGGAAATGAAATAATTACCTAAATTTATATTTTCATTTCTTCGCTCGGGTGTGTAAGCAAGCCGCGGCGTTAAGTTCCGTCACTCAAAACGCAATGCCTCATGAATCTGCCTACCCTGCTGTGTGCGGGATACAGCGTGAAGCTTCTTTTTTTGCTAATACATAATTATTTTAAGAATTATCAACCACAAATGTCTAATCAAGTCTAGAAAATATAAAATGTGAGAATAAATGTTTTACCACTAGTAAGATTTGAATTCCCAAACGACATAATTTTTGTAGGTAATACCTGCGATCATCGGCCCGAGCCCCGGAAGTGGAGGCTCTACAACAACTTCAGCTACCGGTTCCGAAGTACCCAACGACGCCGTCAATGCTATATAAAATAATATTTATTAATAGTACTGTATTATATTTTTTTTTAAAGGGCACTTTTATTAATTTTAAAAAACAATATATACAACCATACGTTTATTTGTAAATAATGAAGATTCAAAGGTTATTTGTTTTTTGTTCTTGATGTAATATTTTAGTGAAAACTTTATTCCACGTATCAGTAATTTAATTTTAATTTTTAGATATGGTATTAAGATTTTTTTATTAACAGATTGAACGCGACTTTTGTTTTAATGTAATAAATTAAGAATGCTGTATAATAAGAGTTTCAATTCGATGTGTACTGTTTTGATTAAATGAAATGAATAAGGACTTCACATATTATAGTATGTAGCAGATACAAAATAATTTACCTTAACTTTTAATTCAATAGGTGAGGTTTAAAAAAACGCACTTATATGAAAAAAAGCAAAATAAAAAATACACTTTTTACACTAAGCTACAAGTGGCATAGGGCGTGCTCGGAGTTATAAAATAACATGAGTCTAAATTCCAGTGGTTTACTAGCAACCTCTGAAGAGTTCCACTATTCAGGTTCTGGTTCCATCATCAGACCCGATTGATGATAACATTTTATTCGATTGAAGATCAAATTGACAATAGAGAGGATCAAATTCAATTTCTTACATTTTATTACACAGTTACTACTCACAATTTGACCAAACAAAAGCGTGCGCTAAAAATTCACCTACATTTGTCATCTATGGTAAAAAATAAGACACTGCCCCTTCCTTTTCTTCTTTAGCAATCTCTCAATTATGAGAAAAAAGAAAAAGGAAAATGGGGAAAAAAGTGTCTTAATGGGAATGGAGTGTCTTAACACTCGATTCCCAGGTTCCCACTGCCTACCCTACTCTGCGCGGGTTACAGCGTGAAGTGAAACAAATAAACAATAATAATAATTAACATATACAAAACCAAGTAGTTAAAATTAAATATGCATAGGTAATATATAGCTTTATTAATTTGCCTCGATAGTCGATACGTAACGAAGTACTGTAGATAAAGTCACGGTCAAGAGCTTCATTTGAGTGCAATTAAAATAAACCACCTCATACGTAGGTACATATTTCCTAACGCAACTATCGTAGATACGTAATTGCAAATATTTGAATGAGTGTTGAGCAACGAAGGCGGGCACGGTCAAATGATAACAGGGTCATCTAGAACTCTAAACAAGACTTGGTTCTAGAAACTATTTTATGAAGAAATAAACAAATTTTAAAAATGTTTCCGTTACTTTAAATTAAGTACTTGAAATATTTCTATGTACAACTTATATATATTTTTTCGATATTGTAAAGAATTTTTATTTTATTATAGTTGTTGGTACTACAAAAGTGTGACTTTAAAGTGTCAGTGTAAGTTATAATGTAATTTCAATACGTTTGGGACTCTATATTCTTCAAGCTTACCAACGAGCGGACAGGAATAACTATAGAGTTTATTTGTAAGTAGTATGACTTAACTTGTGCTGTGGATAGGTAGCGGTGAGGTCCTCTACCTTAGACGATATAGATGAGCATTAGTGCACATTTAAAGACAAAACTTTGAAATATTAAAGTATGAAGTGAATCTTTTAAGGTAACTATATTAAAATATTTAATTGCTTAATACTTTTAATTCTCTTACAAATAACAAAACATAGTCAATTCAAACACGAGTCATAGATCGATACTTTAACATTTAAAGATTATAATAATAACCTATAATTGAACCTATGAATAACTTCTATTAAACATATTATTTAAACAATAATATGAAATAGCCTTCTGTAGTCACACACACCACTTGCCTTGACACCGCTCTTGACTTTAATCTAGGAATATTTATTTTTGGCTTTGTTTCGATCACGACCTATCGAGTATTGTTTATATATGTTCACGTTATAATCTTTACAATTCTTTANTCAGCTTCACGCTGTATCCCGCACACAGCAGGGTAGGCAGAGGGAACTTAGTGTTAAGACACTCCGTTCCCCACTTTCTGCCGAATTCTGGAGGCATTGCGTGTTGAGTGGCGGAACTCAACGCTGCGCTTTGTCTCGACACCAGAGCGAAGAAATGGAAATATAAATTTAAATAAATATTTCATTTCCTTGAATGGGGATCGAAACCACAACCAGTCGCGTTTACAGTCACATCTTATGCCGCTGCGCCACGACTGGCGATAAAACAAATATATTAATTAAAAGTCAACTACATTATAATAGATACTCATTTATTTATTTTATAGATTAAAACAGCTTTTCTTCTATTATAATAGAGTAGCAAAGTACAACTGTAGCATATTGCACAGTTATGATTTACATATTATAGCATTTTGCAAATAATTCATTATTTCTCTGTTTTTTCCTATCATCATAATAACTTTACAAGCAATATCAAACTACAAAATATTGAAAACTATTTCGTCAATTCAATAAGACAATTGTATAAAATAATTCTCTTAACAAGTACGACTTTCCGGAACAACATAATTTAAACTGATATAACTTTTTTATTTAGGAACCGATTCTAATATTAAAAACAAACAGTAAATGTTAAGCGAAGCTTGCCACAGTCTAATATTGAAAACTGCATATAAATCGGGTCAGCCAATTCTAAGATTAGCGTGAAGAAGCAAATAAAATAAAATAAAATTGATTTGGGTTCTATTAAAATAGTTTTTCTGATATTTCTTCCATACACATCCACTGGTCGAGTTACGATTTTATTATAATTATAGATTTTTATCAATAAATGGTGTGTAGAAACCGAACTATAGCGTGACCAACAACCGATACTCCTCTAAAAATCACTGTGCAAGTCTCTCCATACGCAGTCGTCGTACATAATGATGCGACCACCGAAATACACAGTGGTACAACAGTTCCACCACACTGACCACGGTCACCCCCACCAGCAACACCCACTGACTGCCTAAGAAAGCTGGAATTTAAAAATAATTAGGTACGTAGAATATTATTTCATTTATTTGTGTAGGTGTTGTATAATAAAAAAATGGAAGAAAAAGAGTTATTTTACTAGGAAACTACTAGGTATTTTATTATTATAGATATATCGTTTTTTACTTAATTCTTTTTTAAATAACATGTCTATGTAAATAATTTTGATAAAAAAAACATTTTTTAGTTAGTAATAAAATTCATCATAGCAAAATGGTGGGGTCGTTGATTCAATACCTACCAACTAAAACTAATAAATTTCACCAGCTAAGTTAGACAAACCTATAAGAATTAAAATAAACACTTCTTTTCAACGAGTGTTTATCGATTCTCTCTCTTTGTTTTATACAATATAAAAATATGAATAAAATAGACAGTAGATTGGGATAATTTACCTACAACCCCATACATTCGCAAGGTAGTCTCCAGCACGAAGATTTCGCGGTCCTCCGACGTATAGAACAAGCGGACTACTGTTGTGTTTGTCAAGTCGAGGCCTTTCCTGTAATGTTATAAAAATAGATAGGCATTTTTTTGATGGAGGCGATTAATAGGCAGGCTAAATAAATGCAAACAAAGGTTACATGTCAATTGGGTGAATGCGTAAAGATAAGATAAGTTGGAAGCGTTTTGATGGAGAAAGTAGTGTCTTAACACTAGGTTTTTATGCTTCTTTTCGTGCCTAATCCACTACGTGTGGGATACAGAGTGAAGCTTTTTAACTAAAATTATAGCATATTTAAAAAAAATGTGTGAAGGTAACAAAAAAGATCAATTTAAAACATAAATAAGAGACTGGTGATATCGTGATGTGCGTGCGAGCGTGTGAATGTAAACACGACAATCGTGAGTTCGATTTCCACTAGAGGGAATAAATTGTTTTCTACTATTTTTAAATTCAACTATGTCAAGGTCGACAATAAGTTTCGCTACTCAAGACGCAATGTCTCGAAAATTGCGCTGCGTTGGAAATGGAGGGTCCTAACACTAGGTTCCCTTTCGAAGAGCCCTGAAAGCCGTGAAGTTAATAAATAAAAACATACAACAAGTGATTGTAGAACATGTTGTGTGTATGAAGAAGCGGAGTGACGGAGGAGTGCACGCGGTAGGAGGCGCGCGCGCAGTCCGCGACGCACTCCGCGCACTCCACCGAGTTCTCCATCTCCTCGCGCAGGCTCACGTGCGCCGAGTCGCCCGGGTACAGCCACGCCAGCTTGTCTGGAGGGCCGTATATCATTGCTTATCCGTACTAATGTTATAGAAGAGTGTGTTTGCTTGAACGCATTAATTTCAAAAATTGCTGGTTCGAATTGATAAAAATATTTTTGTTTTGGATAGCACATTTTACAAGAAACGTATAGGCTATATATATTATAGGACATTAATAATTTCGATGTACTTGAAGTCAGAGCTACCTCGAGCACTTAGCGTGCGTCATAAATCTTAGGTTTTTGACTATAAGCATGCGGGCGAAGCCGTAGATAAAGTCAAAGTCAAATAACTCTATATAAAATAAGAAGGTATACGCTTAATTGCATGCAAGAGCACCTGGTCGTTCTCCAGGAGGCGCGACAATACAATTTTTTATACGTTTTCTAAATAAGTATGAAATATTTAATATTTTCATTTATTCACACTGGAGAAGAGGTAATAAAGCACGGCGTTGAAGTCTGCCACTCAACACGCAATGCCTCCAGAATTCAGCGGAAAGTGCTAAGCGGAATGTTTTAACAAAAGGTTCCCTCTGCTTGCACAGCTGCATGCTAGATAAAGTGTGAAGCTGGGAAGAACATCCAGGTTGCGAACACACCGGTGTACTTGGCAATACAGTGGTTGTGCTGCAAGGAGCAGGGCGCGTCGCTGCGGAAGGGCGGCAGCGTGTGCGGCGCGCAGCGGCACAGCGCCGCCGCCGCGCGCGCCCGGCACGCGCCCACGCAGCGCGCCCACGCCGGCCGCGCCCACGCCCGGCAGCCCAGCTGCCGCGTATATCATGGTGTTGATGTTGTCGGGGTGTTGCAGGAGCACAAGCGTATTAAAGCAAATGCGACGGTTATGAGTTTGATTCTGGTTCGAAGGAATGCAACATTAAATATTTTCATTTTCTCGCTCTGGTAACGAGGCAAAGCGCGGCGTTAAGTTCCGCCACTCGGCACGCAAGACGCCGGGAATTCGGCAAAAAATGGGAAACGGAAGCGTCTCAATATGTACGAAATATTTTGTCACTAGATCCCAGGTTCCCTCTGCATACCATGACATGGATAGACGATGGTGGCCCGTAACGGGCGGACCTTCCACCGAGGCATCGTAGTGGCATGCGCGAGCGATCTTCTCATGTAGGTGGAAAAGGTGTCCGCCGGATGCTTTATCGTAATAAAGTATCAGGATTTCCTTTCATAAGTCATATAGTACTACCCATCCGTAAGGCACATCTGTCCTACGTACGAATAGTCTGCGTAAAAGCATTTCCCAGAACACCGGCACTGACTGTATATTATTATTTATCTATTATACAAAGTGGAAGAGTCAGCACCACTTTAAATGAAACCACAGTTTTAACTACTCTATAAAAGCCTAATACAATAAGAAAAAATATACCCCAAAAATGAAAAAGTTATTTTTTCAAACAAAATAAATAAATAAAATTAAGGAGCGCTGCCTCTTTCACCCTGTATATCAATAGGTATACAATATTGTATTCAACAACATTGCAATAAAATAACTATTTTTCATTGAATTGACTAAAACTTTAGTTTAGATATCATATAGATGTTATTTTAAAAATGATAATGATATTATAACACAAAAGTAATTTAAATGAATAATTGTATAGTTAATAGTATATATAGTTAGTAGTAACCGTGATCAAGGCGCTGGCTAAAGATAAAGTCTCACCCATTCATCGCTTCTCCCCCACAGAGAGCGGCCCGCCAGCCGCGCGCCCGGCGTCACGCGCACGCGCACGGCGGCGTGGCGCGGCGCCGGCACGCCCGCCACCACGCCCGCCTTCCCCGCCGGGTACTGCCAGCCGTCGAATATGTATATCTATTAATTATAATCATGTTTTAATATTTTAGAAACGTTTACAAATGTTAACTTCTTGAATCTTGGAAACTGTTCAAGCCCTCTGAGTGTGGTCACTAAGCTGTACGGTTTTGTCAAATACGTAGAAGTTCTAACATTATACATAAATTATAACAAACATTTAAGAATCTCTATGCACTCTATTGTCCGACAATGACGTAATTTAAGTTAAAATAAAAAAATGTTACTGTAATACCTTGTTTCTCCTAAAATATTATACAGGATGTTTTTGTCAGCACCACTTTGAATGAAACCACAGTTTTATCTACTCTATAAAAACCTAATAAGATTTTAATTTTTTTTTTTCAAAAATTAAAAAGTGTTTTTTTCAAACAAAATAAATAATAAAATTATCGTTGTAAAATAAAACGCCATTTGTCAAGAACGACCACATACGCCTCATTCTGAAATCGAGTCGTAGGTATTGGCGGCAAAGTTCAAAGTAGATTAACCTTTAGTAGTATTTTTGTAGTAGTATGTGTTTACGTTATTGGTATCTGTTAAATATATGCCGCAAAAGGAGCGCTGACGCTTTCATCCTGTATATGTACTAGATTTTATTTTTGTAGCGTAGTGCAGTCGTAGTAAAGTGTCTTGTAAACGCGATAGATGTAGACTCGATTTCCACTCTGGAAAATAATCATATTTTTCACTGAGGTTTCGTTCACGGCTTCGCCTCCTTAAACTGCACAATTATTTACTAACTAATCTAAATTACTTTCGTGTTCTAAATAAAGGGTGCACCTAATTCATAAAACTATTATTTACAACAATTTAACGAATCAAAACCCATTCCAACCATTTCTTCCTTTCTTTCTTCATTTCAGCCAGAGACTAGCTTTCCTTTTCCTATTCCACTATTCGGGCAAAGCGTGGTATTGCTTTTATATTTAGATTTTTTTCTTACATTAAAGCCATCAAGCGGACGTAGCAGCGTGGTTATATCGTCAGGTAGTTCCCGCACCACGACTGCGAGCCCGCTGTCCTCGCCCGCGAGGCGGGACCCGTACACGGGGTTATGTTCATCCATTGGACTGTAAATAAACGTTGTTGTTGTGTTGAAGTGAAATAAATGAAGGTATGAAAATAATTTTAATAATATTTTTTTGAAAAAAAAAATCGATAATCCTAAGTAACCACCGGCAACCGAAGTCCGGTCATTTGTAGTTCGTCTCTCCGGTAACAGTAGATTAAATAAACACAGAGGACCTGTAAGAGATGGTTCTCAGCTCCGTACCATACTATTTTAAAAATATTACGTAAACATAGAGAGCTATAAGCATTTTACATATTTTGTTTTGTTTTAATTGATATAGTTATTCAACGGCACTTCAGTCTACTTTTATTCGAAATGTTGGGTTTTCTGAAATGTATTTTTGCATACACAAATAGTTAACGAGGGTAAAATAGTAACATTTATATTATAATAGTAATAGATGTACATACTGATATCTAGAATTAAACACACAGCAGAACCCGGTGCTAGTGACGCGCTTGGCGAAGAGGCGCCCGCAGCGCTCGCGGCGCGCCTGCCAGCCGCAGCGCGCCAGCACGCGCCCGCAGTCCGGGCTCAGCTGGAGAGCGCTTAGATAATTAGCTGGGAACCTATTGTTGCACTTCCATTTCTCACTTTCCGAATTGTCGGAACTTAACGCCGCGCTTTGCCTTGTTACCAAAACAAGAAAATTTAAATAATAAATATTTTAATTCCTCGAGTAGGATTCGAACCCACAACCTGTCGCGTTTACAATCGGATGCTTGTGCCCCTTCGCCACGACTAATAAAATTCATTTAAAAATTCATATCGATTTTTTATTATTTTTATCTTTACATACACAAAACAACGGCCGTTCTTTGACCATAATATTTATAAATATTTTAATATTTTCAACTTTATCTTAATAAATAAATAATATAATCAAAATAATCTTTATTCAATTAACCCATTGTTAATACGCTAGTATCTTGAACCGCCAAGTTACATGGAAATGTCAGTACTATCAGTCCTACCATCACCTTGGAAAGCAGTTCGATATCATACCTTATACAATATATTAGTAACGTTTGACTCGTGAGCGACTTTCTCTAAATAGGACTCAAAGTGGAAGTCAAAGGGCACGGGACGTCGCGAGTGCACCGCACCGAACGCGAGCAGGTTTCGTTTGATTTCTTCTAAGCTATATGTATTGTTTTTGTCCAATGAATATCTGAAATAACATGCTTAAATAATAAAATTATAGAAGTAAATATGTGTTAAAAATATGAATACAAATTCAAAAAAAATATTAATATATTTATGACCATTTTGCCTGTACTATGGTAAGAACGCCTTACAGTACTATCTTAGCAAAGTTTAAATATTACATAATATTATATGAAAACTGCTAGGCATTTTCAACTTTTAAATTAGACTCACATCAATGAAAGCACAGTCCAACTTTAAACTTTATTTAAACAGACCAATAAAAACTAGATGGATTGACGTCCATCGTGGTGCAGAGGCACAAGCTAATTTAACGTAAGCGTGACAAATTGTGGATTCTATTCCCACTTGAGGAAATTAAATAATCAATATTTTCATATCCTCGATCGTTAACTACGGAACCTGATAAGGAATGTTTCTAGAATTCGGTGGAAAGTACGGAACAGAAGTGCCTTAACACTATATTTCCAGGTTCCCTTTGCCTTCCCTGTTATGTGCAGAATAAAGCGTGAAACTAAAAAAAAAGAAAAGTAAAAGTAGTGAAGCAATTCTATAAATTCTCTTTTCAATCATCACTAAAACCAAAACTCACACATGTTGAGCGTATTGTTCGAGTGCAAGTCGACTGATCAAGTTAAAGCTGCATATGGCGACGGCGGGGAAGTCCTCGTGCCGCGCCATGTACGAGTCGCGCTGCTCCCACGCGGTCAGCCGCGGGGAAGAACCGAGATACGACAGGTTGTACACCAGTAAAGATATGCCAGCACCAGTTGATAACAACACTGCTAATAGGTAGCACCATCTGGTTTTAACCATTTAATTTATCACTATTTAATTTTATGTAACAAATAATTCTATAACTTAGCGTTTTAGTTTTTCTTTAATCTGTCTGTGTTCCTTCCTTAACACAGGTTAAGGATGTTTCTCAAGTATTTTATTGAAAAAAAGTTATTAGTACATGAATATATACGAGGTCAGTCGCGGCGCAGGGGCACAAAGTGTGACTGTAAAATCGACTGGTTGTGGATTCGATCCCCACTCGAGGAAATGAAATATTTATTTACATTTATATTTTTATTTCCTCGCTCTGGCGTCGAGGCAAAGCGTGGCGTTGAGTTCCGCCACTCAGCACGCAATGCCTCCAGAACTTGGCGGAAAGTGGGGAACGGAGTGTCTTAACACTAGGTTCCCTCTGCCTACCCTACTGTTTGCAGGATACAGTGTGAAGCTGATTTGATTTTGATTTGAATATAATATTTCATCAAAAAAGTATATAAAAAAAAACATCGCCCCGTGGCCGATTAGAAACAACAGAGAATTTTTAACGACACATGACAAATTCAGCTAGTTACATGGTAGCAAGGCAGGTACAAGCCTTTTCCCTACAAATGGACTATCCAAAACAAAAAAAAATCTACTCGCACCATTGCTGAGGCCGCGTCGACCAAGCAAACCCTTTATCTTTAAAACATTTGCATAAATAATTATAACCATTACATTGAAATTTTTTTAATACATATCTATTTTTTTTATTTTTCAGCTAGATATAACACTCTGTTCTTATAAAGACACTTCCGTTTCTCATTTTCCGCCGAGTTCTGGAGGCATTGCGTGCTGAGTGGCGGAATCCAATGTCGCCATTTGCCTTGTTACCAGAGCGAAGGAAACTAAAACGTTAGTTACTTAATAAATTAAATGAATTAAGCTAGATATCTATACCTCAAAATCTTTGGATTATTCTTATCCGCCACATACGTGACGCCTTCCACAGAACAGTTCTTGTAAAATTCCAGCATTGCATCGCTAAAACTCTTTCTCAAACGGGTTTCAAAAGGAGACAGACCCTTAAGCCCAAATTTAAGAGGGCGTGAAATATTCAAGGGTGGTTTCCTAATTTCTCGAGACCACAAATCAGGGTCCACAGTCCTCATTGTTAAACGGTACAAACGACATTGACGTTATTTGTTAAAGTTCGTGACAATATACAATTAATTATAGATTATTTAATTCGAGAGCGAGGTCTAACGCCACTACCGACACAAAAACTGATAAACAATGCTATTGTAATTTAAAATTTATATTATGTTGGAAAATATGAATGTTTAAATGGCATAAATTGAAGTAATTATTATTTTTCCAATATTAATTTACAAAGAAAATGTTAGTGACAACACTCTCCTCATTATGTCGTTGGGTGGCTTGATATGGCGTTGCTTTTATTTTATATGTTTAAAAAAATCGTAATTAGTTGAAAGCTTAGTCTCTCATAAAAATTACTCATAATGTCCCATATAAATTAGGAAAATAAGAATCAAAACTACAATATATTATTATTGTTTATTTACACCACCCACTCTATTTTATCACAAGTTTCCTAACCCAAAGGTTGTCTGGTAAAAATCGATGATTAGCGATAAGACCGCCTTTTGTGTGTCAATTATTTTTTTTTCTTTGTTCTTTTTGTGTCTTTTTTTCCTAATGTGTAATTGTGCACAATAAAGTGTAAATAAATAAATAAATATAATAGCTTCATGACTATGAATTTACAATGCCTCAAATTTCTATAGATCATTTTTTTCATACATCACCTACTGACCGAGACGGAAGGAAACTGAAACACTATTTTACTTGGTAACTCTTATTTTCAACATTTATTTTCATTTAAATTTTACATTTAAAGTTCAAATATAGTAATTATTTATACATAAATATATTTTTTCATATAAATAGAAGAATAAGAATAGTTTAATAAATATAAATGAACCTAGTATTTCAGTAGCTTTTTAGTGGAAAAATAATTTATTTTGAAGTATGATACAAAAATAATGTTATATATTACAAAAATAATATTATATTGTTACAATAGCGCCTTAATACTATATTTCAGCATTACATAATATAAGATACATGTACAGACATACATACAAAAAACTTCTTACGTCATACAAATAACAATTAATAAATATAATAAAACAAAAGATGTTAAAAATGATAATGTTATTATAATTAATTATTTGCGCTATTTTTATATCACTATATAAAATTAAACCTGCAATAAATTACGTCATCTACATTATATTGTGCGATGCAGAGAATACAGAGAACAAAGTGACACGGTTCTCCTTTCTCCTTAAAATTTCACAGACTAGTCGTTAAGGCATAATGTAATGCAGTGGGAGAGCATATAACTGTGCAAGTGATGGTCGTGTGTTCGATTCCCTCTTAGGGAGAATAATTTAATTTAAGTTTCGCCGTTCATTTTTCCCCACAAGTCTAAATAATGTAAACTATAAGTATAACTTTAAAATTTTATTTGTATGACGTAAAAATAATATAGAGAAATTTCAATACTATTCTACGAATACTGATGGGGCATTACAAAGACATCTACTTGCATTTGAACTTGCGACCCTCATTGTATGTGGGCCGCCGGTAACCTAACACTAGTGCACCTTTGGCGTCAGGGACTAACAATAAATAAACAACAATTTACTTACGAATAAATTAAAATTATGAAAGATTGTTTGTAACTAACTAAATATTTTGAAGTGCAATTTTTTCTTTATTTCTATAGGCATAGGAGAAGTGAACAGTCTCTCTGTGGTCTACTAAATAGGTGTATAATAGGCAGAATGTATTTTAAATAACTTTAAAGATTAAATTATTTAAAAGAAATTTCGAATTTTAATTTTAATATTTTTTTAACTTAAAAGATTATTTTTTTGTAATTTAATAACTAATACGAATAAGAATTAGCAATTAAATATATTTAGTTAGCCATTACGTATGTTTCTCTAAATAAACTGTTAACAATAATATTTTTTATTCAATCAGTACTAATTATAGGAATTTCAGCGAAGTTTTACAAAAACATATTACAGAAAATGTTATTTTAGTCTATAGTAACGTGATGTGTGCTTTAAGAAAGGCATTTACATACATAGGCTAGTATGATTTTT
Source organism: Heliconius hermathena (assembly GCA_013403705.1). Lineage (NCBI taxonomy): Eukaryota > Metazoa > Arthropoda > Insecta > Lepidoptera > Nymphalidae > Heliconius > Heliconius hermathena. Next base: position 207,582 of record JAAIXJ010000339.1, read on the forward strand.
TTTGTTTTTCTTTACTATACAGCGTGTTTCAAAAATCCAAAACTAATTCCAAAAAATATTTAAAGCCAATCAATTTACGAGAACTAGGCCAAAATATACATACTGTTCGCAAGTTTAGTATTCTTACTTTGATAATTAATTCGAATTTGAATCTGCGATCTTCCGTTGAGAGTGTGGGTGAGATCAGACGAGTGCGGGCGCGGGGGGGCGCGCCGCGGCGGGTCACAGGTACGCCACGAACAGCAGCATGGACAGCAGGAGAAGAGACACTCCCCCTACACTCAGACGTGATGATTTCGATAGTATCCCCTTCCCTGGAATCATTTTTTTATTATTTTAAATTCTTTTATATTTATTTTTATATGAAAATAGGAATATTTTTTGCTCCACGCTGTGTTCAGCACGTAGCAGGGTAAGCCGTGGGAACCTGATAAACTAGTGTTAAGACACTCCCTTCCCATTAAAACACTTGCGTTGTCCACTTTCGGCCGAATTCTGGAGGCATTGTGTGTTGAGTGGAGGAATTCAATGTCGCGTAAATTAGATGTCGAGGCTAAACGCGACGTTGAGTTCCGCCACTCAACACGCAGTGCTTCCAGAAAACGGAGTGGCTTAACACTAGGTTCCCTCTGCCCACCCCGCGGTGTGCGGGATACAGCGTGAAGCAGATTTTTTTTTTAATTTATAAATATATAAACTTGTATAATTTACTTACATATAAATAGTTGTAAAAACAAAACAGAACAAATACAAATCAATGTGAAAACCACATTTATTGAGTGACAATTACTACACACTATTACTAAACTAGCTAAGCTTTTAAACGACAGCACATTCTAACAAATATTGATAAAAAAAAATCGAAATTTCACACAAAAATCATATCTAAGTATCTACTTAATATTTCCTCAGGTCATATCGCGACTAACCTAACGGAGTGTAGAGGAGTCCGTCGCGGGGCATCGCCACGGTCCAGTCACCGTGTGACCAGATGTACAACCCTAAATGCAAGGAAAGTAAGGAAATTATTCTAGTTTTAACGGAAAATGATCGCGAAATGACCCGTGAAAATATTATAGTTAATACTTTTTTTTTTGGGTTTGTTTTTTTTATTTATTAGATGTTGTATAGTTTCTAATAAGCACAAAGTGAATGTAATATTTAAAATTAAAAATTAAATCAGCTTCACGCTGTATCCCGCACACAGCAGGGTAGGCAGAGGGAACCTAGTGTTAAGACACTCCGTTCCCCACTTTCTGCCGAATTCTGGAGGCATTGCGTGTTGAGTGGCAGAACTCAACGCCGCGCTTAACCTCGACACCAGAGCGAAGAAATGGAAATATAAATTTAAGTAAATATTTCATCTCCTCGAGTGGGGATCGAACCCACAACCAGTCGGTTTTGCAGTCACACCTCGTGCCGCTGCGCCACGACCGGCCTCAATGTAATATTTAGTTATTAAAAGTTAACAATAATGAAAAATAATGAAAAATCGTTTCAGATTAAACAAAAAATATATAATTTCACAAAATACAAACACCCTATCAAAATTATAGAAACGAATCTTTTCTTTGCTTCAATTCATTGTTCATTAAAAAAATGTATTAAAAATTATATTTAGGTTGAATCTCTTCATCACCAGAGCGACTATACGATTATTTTTTTCTTTTTACTGAAATCATCATATTTTTACTCGTATAATCAAAATAACCAGTATGCCATCGATATGGTTAGGAATTTTAAAAAAAATACATACATCTAGCAGCGAGTTTCTTATAGCAGCAGCAATCACGTAGCCTCACGTATCTCACGCAGTCATGAGCCAGGGGCTTGCACCGATGGGGGCCCACATAGCACGTATGAGGCAGCCATGGAAACGGCTCGGGCAGGTAGTGGCGCTCGCAGCAACAGTGGTCAGCGAGCACTCGAGTTTCACAGTACTCCATTTCCCGGCGGGAGCATGTTCCACATCCTGGCGGAGGGTCTGGAACTGAGGAAGTATTATGGTGTAGTGTAAAATAGAATAGGAACTTCCGTTATATTTTTGTGATACACAAACTAAAAAGAATATGAAGAAAAATAGTTCACGTTATATCCCGCTTGTAGCAGTTTTCGATACAATGCGTGCTTAGAGGCGGAACTCAACGCAGCGCTCTCCCTTTGTTGCCAGAGCAAGGAAATAAAAATAATTCATTCCTCTGAGTGTGAATCAAACCCACAACTGTTACGTTTGTAGGCGTTTTGCTGTCGGTAACAGGGTTAACCGGAGCCTTAGCTGAATTGATGAGACGGCGAAACGTCAACACAGCTGCATGTTTGGTCGTACACAATGCAATACCGACGCTGATATACGGCAGCGAAACGTGGATATTATAGAGGAAGAATGAAAGAAAGATGAATGGCGTGGAGATGCGATCTCTTCGTAGGATATGCGGAGTCAGCTTATCTGACCGAATCGGCAATGAAGAGACACAAATAATGTCAGGTACTTGCGAGGATGTCACGGTGAGAGTGAAGAAGAACATGCTCAGTTGGTTTGGGCACGTCGAACGAAAGAGTGATGAAAAAATGGCAAAAAAGATTTATGATGGAAAAATGAATAGTAAGAGAGATAGGGGGAAACCTCGGTTGATCTTCGAAAACACAATATCAAAGATACTGGAGGAAGGTCACGTAAAAAGCATGAGGACCCCCCGGAGGGCATTTATAAAAAGGTTAATAATAGTGGACGAGGCGAAAGAGGCGTGTAGAGACCGTAGCGTTTGACGCTCCGTTCTATTTGACTACCCCCTAGAGATACAGCTTGAAGCTAAGTTAAGATAAATTTACTTTTTTTATCTCTAACTACATATGTAGGCACATTGATTAAAAATTACAATAATAAGACAAAACTAAAACCCACATTTAACAAAAAAACCTATAAAATCACGAAACAGAAGCAGCTAGCCTCATTCAGTATTCCCATCACTCCCGGACGCGCCGACCTCTCCATAGCATCGCAATGACATACTCATAGACTGGCATATCTTATTGCGTAACACGCTGGACAATGGTGGCTGGTTTTTTGCATTTTGCCCACCGTTCATATTATTTAATGTATTTAAAATGCATGGCGAGTGCGCAATTAGGCTTTACAAGGCGATGTTGTCGTAATCAAATTGTTTTAAATACTTAATTTAGCTGCAACTTTCGTTTGTTTGAAGGTGTATATGAGTTCGATTTTCCATCGAGGATAAATTGTTGTACCTATACTAATTCTAATTTTAGTCCTGTGTAGATCTTGGGTTGTTTTTAGCTTCACGCTATATCTCGCATGTAGCAGAGGGAAACTAGTGCTAAGACACTTCATTCCCTACTTTTCCCTGAAATTTCGCGGTATTGTGGTTTATTATAGCGAAATGGCAGAACTTAGTGTGGCGAGTGGCAAAACTCAACTCTGCGCTCTGCCTTGTTATCAAAAGGAAATATTAATAAATAACAATTTATTTCTCCGAGTGGAAATCGAACCGACATTTTTAAATTTTTATACGTTTTCTAAACAAGTACTTTTTTTTCCTAAGGATGGAATAACACTTTAAAAAATGTTAAAAATATTATTTATAATTTATTCCTTTATATTTTACATCCTCTCTCAAAATAACTTAAATAATTGTAGATTATTTGAAACGATGAAACAATATCAAATTCTTTATATTTAACTGCATACGTGCCACACATTTAAAAATATATCTTCCTTCAATGGTCTTGAATAACAATGAAAATGAAATTCTATACATTTTTTCCCTATTACTAAATCGTACTTATAACAGTCCCCTTCATAGGAGTTCTTCCTTTTAGGTGCATTTAGCGTTGGTTCTTTACTTTCAAAATGTACCTAGGTATAATCAAGCAATAAACCACATACCCTAATGTATCACTTTCTATTCTTACTACAAGCTTACTACAAACTAGCTTTACGGCCTTTCCCACAGAGAAGGGTAGACAGAGGGAGCCTATCGTGAAGACACTCCTCTTTATTTTAAATTTAAATAACTACATATAAACGTGACGATGACAAATCGAAGGCAACAATGATTTCTATAAAATCGCAGTCACTCGTGCGTGAGATTAGATACTTTGCTAAATGTATCGACAAGCTATAACAAAAAAAGGCTTAATAACAAAATGCGCTGTTTAAAAATATATTACAAGTACGAAATATAACATATATAACAAAATTCAGGGTTAGTGAGGATTTGCTGAAAATAATAAATATAGGCATCATGTACAGAAAATAATATTTTAAGAATTACGATCCTGATCCGATAGGTTATGGGTTCAATTTTCGCTCTGAGGAATCATTTATTTTCTTTTCAGTGAGTTCCACTTCTCCACACGCATTATCTCGACAATCAGTGCAGTGCATATGTAACGTAGTTTCTTAATACAAGGTTCTCTCTGCCTATCCTGTTATAGGTATGAGGAATACACATAATATACATAGCTAAAATAATTTTAAGATTTCTTTGAAAAATGTTTTTCTACTGATATTTAAAAGTGTTTATAAAGAGAAATTAAATATAATGACAAGAGCCGCTTTAAGCCTATCAATAATAATAGAGTCGTCTAAGTGACGTATGCCATTTGCGAACAATAAAATAATATTTTTCACGGTCGCCATGACGAGAGCGGGACCACGCCCCGCGGCCTTCGGTTGTCGGGATACCTTATAATTTGCACACAAGCATCATCCACTGTTTATTGAGACAATCAAAATTAATATGTACATAGAGACATGCTTATTATTCTTTTTTTGTTGTATTACGTATCATCAAAAAGTAAGCAGAAATATTAAAATACTATACAAAATAGCTAGGATCAGCCATATGCTGTGCACGAATCTTTACGAAATTTTCTGTTTTGTCCGCTTTGGGTTAGGTTAGGTTCAAAACGTTCCACAACTTAACTCTATGGGACACATTTTGATCATTTACTCAAAAACCACAATTACAATTATCACCAGACACACACACACACTTCGCTGGTATCACCGTGTCGTCCACAACGTTCCTGCAAGAGCTCAGAGCTGTAGGTTTAACGGTCTAGGAGGAGTAGCATTACAACGAAACACACTTTTGGCCAGTAAGAGCTTCGCTTTGCTCCTCTCAATCATTATTTTGTGATGCTTTAAGCTACAACCATCCGACTGCTTTTTCTTTCTTAAGCTTGAAATAACGCATTAAAAATGTAAAAAATGTTTAATAAATAGCATTTTCTCTCGCCAATGAATTATTCTAAGTAATTATCATTGGGTAGCGGAAGTTTGTACAAATCTCCCTAAGAGATACTAGTAATAATGAGTTGTAACAAACATAATTATAAAAATTTCGACTTATGACCGATGAGAACGAATGGCTTAGAATTTAGATGGTCAGAGCGCTTGGACAGTTTCCAAGATGTTCTCTAAAAAGTAAGAGTAAGAGAAAATTTAAATTAAATTATTTAAATATATATATTTCACGATTTGTATGTAATACATAATTTGTGTAATATTTATGCCTCGTCAATTTCTAAACTTACATACGAGTCAGAGTCGAAAAAATCACACCGTTATCAACATTTACAAAAAGAACGTGACTAGTTGTGCACGATAATTGTCTTTTGGGGATAATTATATATTTTTTACTTTCCATAGGTAAAAAAAAAATAAAGCGTATAAGTAAATAAAAACAAAAAAAAACAGTACAAAACATTTATTTGACCGAGGATGAGAGTAGAATGGACTCACTAAAATATCTCATAGCATATTGCTGGAGATACGTGAAGATTATAAAAAGCAGTAAACTCTAGAAGACTATATAACGTTATAAGGGCCTTCTACTCTACTAGTCTACTCTAATAAACTGTAATAAGTATTAAATTAAAATATCTTATTCAATTTCATATAAATACAAAATATGGATGTAAGTTTTTCATACCTTTGAACTTAAAGAAGAAGGAAATATGGATATTTCCTTTAAGCAACCTAGACTCTAGACTAATAAAAACTTAGTTAAATCTATATAAAGACAAATTACCATAGCATTAATATTGTAATCAGCGATAACTTCATCATTGGTACTTCATAGCTGGTGGTGGGTTAATAAGTTTATTGTTAATTGGTTACATTATTTCTTTCACCTTGCTATCTTTTTAGAAAAAATCAGTTTCACGCTGTATCCCGCGCACAGCGGGGTAAGCAGAGGGAACCTAGTGTTAAGACTCCACTTTCCGCCGAATCCTGGAGGCATTGCGTGATGACTGGCGGAATTTAACACCGCGCTCTGTTTGGACACCAGAGCGAAGAAATGAAAATATAAATGTAAATAAATATTTCATTTCCTCGAGTGGGGATCGAACCCCTACCATTCGCGTTTACAGTCACAATTTGTGGCTCTGCGCCACGACTGACCTCATCTTCTTAGGAATTTTGCAATAAACAGATAATTTATTCATAAATTATTTTAGTCTTTTAGATTTCTGTATGTCCAAATATTTCCCAAATTTAGAAAGCAATAAGAAACCCTTTTCTTCAAATACTGTTTCTTGGAATACGAAAGAAAACACTGAATTTAGACCGGAAAAGCGAATAGAAAATTATTTATTATACGTACAAATTTAATGTCTTTAATGTCAAATTCAATTAACGTGTCATTACTGACTCTAGCCAGAGTCGCGAGTGAGTGAGGCACGAAATGTGACTGTAAAACCGACTGGTTGTGGGTTCGATCCCCGCTCTGGTGTCGAGGCTAAGCGCGGCGTTGAGTTCTGCCACTCAATACACAATGCCTCCAGAACTTACTGACTCTACAAAATAAGGAGTCGTCGCAAGAAATTTGAACAGCCACCAACGTGAAGTAAATTACATAATATTATAATGTTAAAACATTAACCACAGAGCTAACTTAATAAACCTCATTATAATTAACAATCAAAAGTGTAATTTCCCAAGACAACACATCTGGATTTGCAAAGTGCGTCGCGCTACTTTCACAATGGACTTCGTACCGGCTACCCCCCCGCTGTTCCGTGCTATGCACTTGTTTAGAATGTTAAATGGAAAAGCTTTGTGTTAACAATACTAAGCCATTGAGTACTTAAAACTTTAAAAGGTAGCAATTTCCTACTTAGTACGTATTTGTAAGCGAATTCTAGTTTCTATTACGGGGGTAAAGTGTCTTAACTAAATTCCCTTTACTTATCCAGCAATATGAGAGACATATTACTGGAGACTCTTCTGAGTGGCGGAACTTAATGTCTTCAGAATTCGGCGGAAAGTGGAGAACGGAGTGTCTTAACACTAGTTCCCTCTACCTACCCTGCTGTGTACGGGATACAGCGTAAATCTGATTTATTTTGATTTTAATGAGAGACATATCGGGTTTTGTTCCGGTTTTCGCAGGAATTTCGGGAACTCTTCACATTCAGTTCCCCTATACTCACCAGGGAGTCAAAACCACCTATAAGCCAAATTTCAGAGTTCTACGCCACGTAGCGGAGGTTCGGCTGTAAGTTGTCTGTCAGTAACTCAGTAACTTATAGTATTATTAATAATGATTTAGACATAATCTCTTGTCTACATATAATAAAACAGTAAAAATATTTGTCTGTACATTTAGTAATTTTGACTGAAATGGATATAGGGACACTTAAAAAAAATAATAGAAAGCAAAAATATATTTTTTGAATTTCTTGTCTGTCCGTCTGTCTGTCTATTTGTATGGTCACATTTTTCTCTGAAAGTACTGAACCGATTTACTTAAAAGTTTCACCAATAGCTTTGTTCAACTCCACTCAATTTAACAATTAAAGTTTGTTTCATCAAAATCGGTTCATTAAAAAAAGTTATCGGCATTTATATATTTGAATGAACTCAAGGCATTAGTTTGCCTGCGAATGTTATATAGCAATCGCGCTGATAAGATTCTCGGCTAAATAATTACATCCGAAACGTCTTGGTTATATGTCTGTTGATAAAAATATATATTAATAAAGCACTATTGTTCAGAGTACAAACAACACAGTAAGCAAAATTGAATTGTTAGTGAAGGTTACCTTCATAAATAATAACAGTTTAGTTTAAGTCGTAATTATTACAATTTAACACAGAAATAAAGACCAATTTGATCTTCAAAGAAATACATAGATTCTTCGGATCGTTCGTTCGTTTGAAATAAATCTATATACAAATGCCTAAAATCAGCCTTTCTACGTGTACTCTGTAATAATTACATATTTACCAATTGTACATTTAGCCAATAATATATGTAACTAATTTAAAAACTATACAGGAGTTAATTATTAACTCCTGATATATATATTTGTAAAATAACTGTAATGATTGCATATTAACTGTTAATATGCAAACATTAGTTATTTTACAAAGAATATTATGAATCCTTCAAATCAATAATTTAACATTTAAGGCTGTTTCTGAAAGAGTAAATTAAATTATTCACTGACATCAGCACATTTCACAGAGTTTTAAAATTATGATGAGACGTATATTATATAGGTAAAAAGAACTTAATGTTACAAAAATATATACGTATAAGAAATAATTAGCTTCATGTATATTTTTATTAATATCGAATATCAACATTGGTCGTATTTTTTAATTCAAAACAATTAAAAGTCCTTAAAGAAATTATGATAATGTAGTAAAAGAATCATATTAGATGTCATTTCTGTTTATTAGATCAATAATCATGTAGCTTAAGCGGACGAAGCTGCGGGCAGGCCGCTAGTTATATAATAAAATTAAAGCAGCGTGTTTTCTATCTGTACAAATTAACATTTTATAAATGATATTTAAATCTTGCAAATATTATAATATTAACATTGAATAAAAATTCTCAAAGTGAATAACAATTTTATAATAATTTATATGTAAGTAGTAAATCTTCTCAAGGTGTTATTAAAATTAGTGAAGTTTTTGTTTGAGAAATAATGAATAACATTTGCATACATTCTGAATAAATGTTTATTTACTTTTATTACATACTATTTTATTTTAGTGTTGTTTTATTTATGACTATAGTATAAATCATTTAGATTTTTAAATTACTCTAAAACGTTCGTCGTTTCCATAATCCTTACTATAATTTTACTAATTTAATGTTTTTGGTTAGCTCCAAGCTGTATCTCGCACTTAAGCGAAACCTGGGAACTTAGTGTTAAGACACTCTTTTCTCATTAAGATTTTCCAATTTCCGCCTAATTCTCGAGGTATTGTCTGTTGAGTGGTAAAACACAACGCCGCACTTTGCCTCGTTTCCAGAGCGAAGAAATACAAATATAAAATATTTCGTTTAACCTAAGTCGGAATCGAACTCGCAACGTTCGCATTGACAGTCGCATGCCTGCGCTTCTGCACCATGATGGCCTCCATTAATTTAGAGTTTAGTATCATAAGAAAGCTTTTGAAGTCGAAGTCGCTTTTGAATCGAAAAAAGTCAAAAATCTTAAAATAAAATTAAAACAAAGTAATTTTTAAAAGTAAGTGTACAATGTCTTAAAGAATAACATCTACTAAGTGATATGCAAAGCGTTTGTAACCTAACACCGCGGCGTGCACCGTCGGCGCCATTATACTTGTGAAGGGCGACCGGCGATACTATCGATCCAGAACTGAGTGCGGAAATCCAGCAAGTACTGGGGTGAAGCGATGATATCATCGTGATTCGTTTTGTTAGCCTTTAGCATATAATACGTCTTGTTGGTTGGCTGTGTGTCGCTTTAACGTATGTTAGTTACTGTTTTACGTGTTTTAGTTAGATGTTCGTTTTATTTTTTAGATTTTTGTTTTCTTTTCCATTTTGTAGAAAAGTATAATAAAATTATAAGTAACTTTTATGGGTCAAGTCATATTCAACCTATTTTTGGGACTTGCAACATTACACTTATACACAAATATATTTTAGCACTATTAAAGTTATAACTCAACCGCTTTGACAAGAAAAAAAGCGCGATGTTAAGTTCCGTCACTCAACACACAATATTTCGATAATTGGGCGAAAAGGTTCCCTTTGCCTACCTTGCTGTATACATCGCAATGCTAAAAAAACTGAAAACAACTTAGTTAAAAACTGCATAATTGCGACATAGTTATAATCAAAAACCATAAAAGTTAAAATTGAATAAAGCCTAAACTTGTAGATAGGTATATTTTCTTATTCAATTAAACCCTCTTGTAGGCACTAAACACTATTTATGTCAGTTTTCCAAGTGTCAGTCACCATAACCTTGGTGACATGACTGACACAATATGTATAATGAGCTCATCCAATTAGCTGCCATTTGATTGTTAGTGTGACATAATTGTAAGGTGCAGGACTACCATTGCATGATATGGCAGTACCATAAAATATAAAATAATAAGTTTTGTCGTTCCTTGTTAAGTAAATATTTCTCCTACTTTAAGAAAGGAGGAGACTTTTAGAAGGAAGGAGACTCCTTCCTAGTTACGACATCTGATCTATAATAAAGTTCGTCAACTAAGGATCGAAGCTGAACTGAAACTCTTAGAAATTTTACATTAAACTTTTAATATTTACACTAACAATACCTAGAGGAGATTTTACGACAAAATAATAATAAGTAAATTTTCTATTTCTATCAAGTAATTTTGTTTAATTAATATTAATAGTTATATAATAAGTTTAATAAATCCACCATATATCAGGGTAAATTGACGCAACCTTGTCTTATGACACTCCATTCCTCACTTTCCGGCATATTGCATGTTGAATGGTGGAACTCAAGTTTAATTTTTTATTTTTAGAACAAAGAAATAAAAATAACTCATTCCCCCGAGATGGAATTGAACCTATAACCGTCATAATACAGGAAGACGCTGTGCCGCTGTGACGAAATTTTTTATTTCTTTTTACAATTGAAGCGATGTCATTCCTCAGAATATTACGCTAACAGAAATGTATTTTATAAGGCCTTCAGAATATTTGGGTTTCTACTCTATTACTAGTTAATGTATTACTAGATTTGTTTAAAAAAACGCGTAAAAACAGCATTTCCTTGTTTTTGTACGCGGTTCCCACATCGTAAGGAATCTTATGTTAAAACATTCCGTTCCCCACTTTAAGCTCAATTGTCGAGACAATCTACAATAGAAAATAGTTTAAAATATAATGATTAGATACGAATGGGGTTGGAACAAATACTCATCATTTTTACAGTCAGACGCTGTTCCACTGCGCTAGGACGACCCTTAATCTTGTCGTAACATAAAAAAAAACCATTTGAAAGTTACCAAATACCGACATTGTCACCCGTATTACTGTGTGTGTGACTTAATACTTTGCAAAGGTCATTATTGTAAATTGTATATCTTTTGTATGGCAGTAATCAGTACTTACAGCACGTTATCACTAATATTCAACATAACATGGTTATGGGTTCTAATTCTGCTCGGGGAGCAATATTATTAATATTTTGATTTAGAGGCCAGTCGCAAAGGCACAAAGTGTGACTGTAATACCGACTGGTTGTGGGTTCGATCCCCACTCGAGGAGATGAAATATTTACTTAAATTTATATTTCTATTTCTTCGCTCTGGTATCTCCAGAATTCGGCAGAAAGTGGGGAACGGAATGTCTTAACACTGGGTACCTAGTCTTGTGTGCGGGATACAGTGTGAAGTTGATAAATAATATTTTGGTTTTCTGTTACAAATCGACAAAAAGAAGTCTTAAGTTCCAAAACTCAAGAGTATGTCTATGTTTGGATAAAAAAAATTGTGAACAGAAAGATGCAATCTCCTTCAATTGTGGACGATACGCGAAGACTAAAAACGTCAGTATCTTTCATTTAGACTTTAACGCATGACATAAAATAGTTATATGTTATTACGATCACGTTGTCTCTAGTCGTTACGCTAGTTACATCTGTAAGTGAAACAACAATTACTTAAACAATTCAAGAAAAATAATCAAGAGATAAACGCAACGGTTGTAGATTCGATTCCCACTCGGTGAATGCTTTATTTTCATCTTCTCGATCTGGTAACAAAACATAGCACGATGTAAGTTCCGCTGCTTAACACGAAATTTCTTGATCATTTGGCGGAGAGTGGGGAACGGGAAGTTTTTATTATTGACACTAGCCTCCGTCTACCCACCCTACAACATACTGGATGGGTGAAACATAAGTAATTATAATAATAATCAAGAAATAAACTAAACATAATATAAAATCTGTTTGTCTGTATNCAACGTTAAGTTATGTCACTCAACACACAATATTTCGATAATTGGGCGAAAAGGTTCCCTTTTACTATCTTGCTGTATACATCGCAATGCTAAAAAAAGTGAAAACAACTTAGTTTAAAAACTGCATAATTTTCACACAGTTATAATCAAAAACCATAAAAGTTTTAATTCAATAAAGCCTAAAATTGTAGATAGATATATTTTCTTATTCAATTAAACCCTCTTGTGGACACTAAACACTATTTATGTCAGTTTTCCAAGTGTCAGTCACTATATATAACCTTGGTGACATGACTGACACAATATGTATAATGAGCTCATCCAATTAGCTGCCTTTTGATTGTTAGTGTGACATAATTGTAAGGTGCAGGACTACCATTGCATGATATGGCAGTACCATAAAATATAAAATAATAAGTTTTGTCGTTTCTTGTTAAGTAAATATTTCTCCTACTTTAAGAAGTCTCCTTCCTAGTTACGACATCTGATCTATAATAAAGTTCGAAGCTGAACTGATACTCTTTGAAATTAATACGAAAAGAAATTTTACATTAAACTTTTAATATTTACACTAACAATACCTATATATATATAGTGGGGATCGAACCCACAACCAGTCGGTTTTACAGTCACACCTTGTGCCACTGCGCCACGACTGGCCTCTGCTATCAAGAAATTTTGTTTAATTAATATTAATAGTTATATAATAACTTTAATAAATCCACCTTATATCAGGGTAGATTGACGCAAACTTGTCGTATGACACTCCATTCCTCACTTTATTAATTTGTTATTTTTATAGCAAAGAAATAAAAATAACTCATTTCCCCGAGATGGAATCGAACCTATAACCGTCATAATACAGGCAGACGCTGTGCCGCTGTGTCGAAAATTTTTATTTCTTTTTACAATTGAAGCGATAAGCTAAATGAGATCACGCAACTTTTTAACTTTAATGTCATTCCTCAGAATATTACGCTAACAGAAATGTATTTTACAAGGCCTATAGAATATTTGGGTTTCTTCTCTATTACTAGTTAATCTATTACTAGATTTGTTTTTAAAGAACGCATAATAGCAGCATTTCCTTGTTTTTGTACGCGGTTCCCACATAGTAAGGAATCTTATGTTAAAACATTCCGTTCTCCACTTTATGCTCAATTTTCGAGACATTCTACAATAGAAAATAGTGAAGAAATAGAAGAAGAAATATATACGAATGGGGTTGGAACAAATACTCATCATTTTTATAGTCAGACGCTGTTCCACTGCGCCAGGAGGATCTCAATCTTGTCGTAACATAAAAAAAAAAACATTTTAAAGTTATCAAATATCGATATTGTCACCCGTGTTACTGTGGCTTAGTACTTTGCAAAGGTCATTATTATAAAACAATTGTATATCTTTTGTGTGGCAGTAATCAGTTCTACTTACAGTTATCATTAATATTGAACATAACATTGTTATGGGTTCTAATTCTGCTAGGGGAACATTTAAAATATTATTAATATTTTGATTTAGAGGCCAGTCGCAGGGGCATAAAGTGTGATTGTAATATCGACTGTTTGTGGGTTCGATCCCCACTTGAGGAGATGAAATATTTACTTAAATTTATATTTCCATTTCTTTTCTCTGGTGTCGAGGCCAAGCGCGGCATTGAGTTCTGCCACTCAACACGCAATGCCTCCAGAATTCGGCAGAAAGTGGGGAACGGAGTGTCTTACCACTAGATACCTAGTCTTGTGTGCGGGATACAGCGTGAAGCTGATATTTATAATAATATATTGGTTTTCTATTACAAGTCGACAAAAAGAAAACCAAAGCTCAAGAGTATGTCTTTGTTTGGATAAAATAAATTTTGAACAGAAATGTTTTTCAGTAGATATGCAAACTCCTTCAAATGTGGGAGATAGAGAAGACAAAAAACATCAGTATCTTTCATTTAGACTTTAACGCATGACATAAAATAGTTACATGTTATTACGATCACGTTGTCTCTAGTCGTTACGCTAGTTACATCTGTAAGTGAAACAGCAATTACTTAAACAATTCAAGAAAATAATCAAAAGATAAACGCAACGGTTGCAGATTCGATTCCCACTCGGTGAATGCTTTATTTTCATCTTCTCGATCTGGTAACAAAACATAGCTGCGTAACACGAAATTTCTTGATCATTTGGCGGAGAGTGGGGAACGGGAAGTCTTTATTATTGACACTAGCTTCCGTCTACCCACCCTACTATATACGGGATGGGTGAAACAAAAGTAATTATAATAATAATCAAGAAATAAACTAAAGATAATATAAAATCTGTTTGTCTGTATTTTTTGTTTATATTTAACTCCTTCTTTATCTCTGCCGTTGTAAAGTGACACCTAGTTAATTGTTGCAATTAAAGAATGTAAGTCGTCATTCAAAATTAATTTTCTTGTGACCGAGTGTCGGTGTGAATATGAAACGTTAACAATACTGCTATTATTTTTTATTTCATATTCTTTTTTTTTGCTGCGGCACGCGCGCACATCACGGTAGGCAGGGGGAACCTGATGTAAAGATACTCCGTTTCCTAAGTTCCGCTGAATTCTTGAGGCATTGCGTGTTGTGTGGCGGAACTTAATGCCGCGCCTTGTCTCGACACCAGAGCTAAGAAACAAAAATATTAAACATCTAATTTCCTTGAGTGGGAATTGAACCCACAACCTATCGGGTATACAGTGACACTTTGTACCAATGCGCCGCCAGTGGCCTCGTATTCTTTTTCCTACGTATATACAATTTAATTTACATTTTCATTCGTCGCACAATACGTTGTACATACATATAAGCAGTTTCCTTTGAACAATTGTATAAACAAAAATGTGCTAACATCCTTCGTGCAGTGTGGGAACTTGAGGGGTAATAAATTAAATTATTAAAGATGATGCGATTTCGATGATCTCAATCATTACATGATGATTTCATATAGAAAAAGTTAAGTACTAGAGTTTACTAGACTTATGTTTATTATTTAAATTATATTTTTACTTCGCGCTGTATCCCACACATAAAAATCTGGAAGCGTTGAGCAGCGGAACTCAATGCTGTCAATGTTTGAGCGAGGGAACCTATCACAAGTGTCCATTTATTACGAAGACACAGAAGAGAACAAGGAAGTTAAAAATAATATACTATCATTTTTTCAAATGTAAACGTCCCATGTATCATGTATTATATATTCTATATAGGACTCTTTTTATATAAATAGAAAAAAAATAAAGCATTGAGTGTTGAGCGGCGGAACTCAACGCCGCGACATAGCTAAATTGTTTAAGCAAATTGAACAATTGAAATTTCTTATGGCATTATTCAGGTTAAATATGAGCATGATTAATATAATACGGCAGTAACCAACAAGGGCTGTGGGAACGTTCTGCAGTTATTTAATTTCGAGATAATCGTACACACGCAAACACACAATTATGTGAAATATACCACATGCATAATATATTGTTTGTCGTTTGTCGTTTTCACTAACTGTAAAAACTTGTGAAACAACAAATATTTTTTAAGTTACAACACAAACTGATTGAAAATTAGACCCATATAGAAGTATATAAAAATATTTAATACATTAATAAACCAGTCAATCGCGAGTCAGACTCGCATACCGAGGGTTCCGTATCAATTTTACAATTTATAAAACTGTAAAAGTTAAAAAACTTAAATTTGCAGACGTGTGTTTTCATTTTGTGTGAATTAAACTACAATTCTAAATTTGTAATAATATTTTGCCTATGAATTTTCTATAAATTTTCGCTTTTTGGATGTTTTCTTTATTTGTATTACAAGTTCTCACTTTTTGCTAAATTTCACAAATTTTTGTGAAATGGGAACCCATGGGAAATGGAAATACAAAATGCAGTAATAACGATGTGATAAACGGTGGTATCCTTTGATTGTGTGGACTTAGAAGCTTTTTTTTCTGTGCTTCAAGGGACCGTGGGCCAAATATTTGATAAAAATTTCAAATTGATACATCCACGAGATGATTTTGAGATAAATGTTTATGACACACGGCAGACGGACAAGAAAGTGATCCTATAAGAGTTCAGTTTTCTAATTTTGAGGTACGGAACCATTTTAAAAGTACAAAATTTTGCCATATGGCAAGATAATTATTAGGATATTATAGTATTTTTCATAATTAACTATGACAGGTACTATTACGAGTCCTCTACCCTTACCTTAAGTTTATAGGATTAAGGTACTGTAGGTATACTATAAACATCAAATTAAATCTAATTTTAGCCACCAATTGCAATAAAAACTATAGTAATCGTAATCATTAAAACTAGTCTATTTTACAATGCTGAGTCATTATAAGTACTTTTAATATTGGACGTTGTGTCCTCACTCTTTGATTTTAATCTTCTTCATTTTGTAGTCGTTGTGGACTGTGGTATGCAGCGTTCAGAACAATTTACCATCAATTACTGTTACATACGGACAAATGATTCTACAGTCATTGTATATATATATTTTAGAAAAACTAGTAAGTACTACCAAGTAGTAATTTGATCTGGCCTTGTCAGCCGAATTCTGGAGGCATTGCGTGTTGAGTGGCAGAACTCAACGCCGCGCTAGTCCTCGACACCAGAGCGAAGAAATAGACATATAAATTTAAGTAAATATTTCATCTCCTCGAGTGGAGATCGAACCCACCAGTCGGTTTTACAGTCACACTTTTTGCCCCTGGGCCACAATTGGCTTCAAATGTGTTTAAGAATATATATTTTTATAGAACATAATTTTTCACCCAGCGTATGTATGTATATAGTGTATGAAGCCAGTCGAAGTAATGAAATATTTAATATTTTCATTTCTTCGCCCTGACGTCGAGGCAAAGCGCGGTGTTGAGTTCCAGAATTCGGCAGAAAATGTGGAACGGATTGTTATAACACTAGGTTTCCTCTGCCTACCCCGCTGTGTGTGGGATACTCAAAAAAAAATGTCAACCTGTACTTAGGGCACTAAATTGCTGGTTACTTCGAATCAATGTTATAATGTTAACTATTTACCTCGGTGTAAACCACTAACTTAGGCTATAGCTCTATAGGCCAGCAAGATTTTTTCAATACAAACCTGTAGTTCCTGAGATGAGAGAGTTCAACCAAACAAACTTCAGCTTTTTAATACTATACATATAGAGAGCCAAACCATTTTACACCAACCTTGGGAACAATTGCCTAAATTCATCTTTAATCCCGCCGACCTAATTTTACACTTGTCGCTAACGTACTAAATTACATTACTTCTCTTACATTAGAGTGTTTACGAAATCCAAGACAAGCTGAAGTACCCAGTTTTTATGAACGTGCAACGCGACGTAAGTAGGTTACTTTGGATATCGATCTACGATATAAAGCTTATAGGTTCTATTTTAAAAAGTGCTTACAGTATTATGCTTATAATGTTGAAAGAATTATAGATAAAGGGCTTATNCCTTGTCCCGGGGTGTTTAAGAATATAAAAATAAATGAGCTTAACGCTGTATCCCGCACACTGCAGGGTAGGCAGAGGCTACCTAGTGTTAAGACACTCCGTTCCCCACTTTCAGCCAAATTCTGGAGGCATTGCGTGTTGAGTTGCAGAACTCGACGCCGCGCTTGTCCTTGACACCAGAGCGAAGAAATAGAAATGTAAATTTAAGTAAATATTTCATCTCCTCGAGTGGGGATCGAACCCACAACCAGCGCCACAGGCCTTTAAGATTTAAAACAACTGTTGTTTAAGAATATATATTTTTAAAAAACATTATTTTTCACTCAGCGTATGTATGTATATAGTGTATGAAGCCAATCGAAGTAATGAAATTTTTAATATTTTCTTTTCTTCGCCCTGGCGTCGAGGCAAGACGCGGCGTTGAGTTCCAGAATTCGGCAGAAAATGTGGAACGGAGTGTTATAACACTAGGTTTCCTCTGCCTACCCCGCTGTGTATGGGATACTCATAAAAAAATGTTAATCTGTACTTAGGCACTAAATTGCTGGTTACTTCGAATCAACGTTGTAATGTTAACTATTTACCTCGGTGTAAACCACCAACTAAGGCTATAGCTATATAGGCCAACAAGATTTTTTCAATACAAACCTGTAGTTCCTGAGATAAGCGAGTTCAACCAAACAAACTTCAGCTTTTTAATACTATACAAATATAGAGAGCCAAACCATTTTACACCAACCTTGGGAACAATTGCCTAAATTCATCTTTAATCCCGCCGACCTAATTTTACACTTGTCGCTAACGTACTAAATTACATTACTTCTCTTACATTAGAGTGTTTACGAAATCCAAGACAAGCTGAAGTACCCAGTTTTTATAAACGCGCAACGCGACGTAAGTAGGTTACTTTGGATATCGATCTACGATATAAAGCTTATAGGTTCTATTTTAAAAAGTGCTTACAGTATTATGCTTATAATGTTGAAAGAATTATAGATAAAGGGCTTATCATAATTTAGAATTAGCTCTACATTTTCATTACTGGGTCTTAATAAAAGAAATTTAAATAAGGAAAACATTAAACAATAAATAAAAATAAATCCCGCACACAGCATGGTATGCAGAGGGAACCTAGTGTTAAGACACACCGTTCCTCACTTTCCGCCCAATTCTAGATGCATTGCGTGTTGAGTGGCGAAACTTAACGCCGCGCTTTTGTCTCGACACCAGAACAAGAAATGTAAAATAGAAATTTAAATAAATATTTCATTTCCTCGAGTGGGGATCGAACCCACAACCAGTCGCGTTTTCAGTCACACTTTAAGCCCCTGCACCGCGATTGGCCTCATTTTGATTTTATATTGGTTCATTATTGTTATCTAATGAAATAGTATACTTTCAGTTAACTGTAATTCAGACATAGTTCATGACGATCAGGTCATTCGTACTACTCATGAAGCTGTTTTTACCCAACTGCAACGAAACCCAAAAGGAGGGTTATGTACTTAACATGTATGTATGTGTTTTCGTTCTTTTATTTCCTCATAACTGTTACAGATTCTGATGAAAGATACGTTGGTGGATTTGTTTTGATGGTGCGAGCTGTATATTTATTTAGTTTAATCAGTGATTGTTTTGAAGTATTAAAAAGCACTAAAACTACTTACTTTCATCAATACTCAATTCGACAGCAGCCCGCCTAGCCGCCGTGGTGGAAACGTCGTGCTCCACATAGTACTCCTCGTACTGCACCTCCACCTCATGCTCGGTCAACTTTTCTGAGTCGTTTCCACGACTGCTGTTGCTCGGCCCTATGCCTACTGACTTCGCTCCTGATATTGGACGTACCTAGAAGGTTTTTTAACTATAAATATAAGAAACTATAGAGACCATCATAGCGTCTGATTGTGAAAGCGACAGGTTCGATTTCAATTCGTGGTAATAAATTATTTCCATTTCCTTCGAGAAATTGTAAGTCAGGTAAGGCGGCGTGAAAATGGAAGTTAAGAAATAAATTCTCACTAGCGAACCTACGACTGTAGTAGCATTGTCAAGTAGACAGTGTCCGCGCCACGATAGCCACGAAAAGGTACATAAAATGCTTAGTAAAGAAAACTTTCCGAATTTTATGACATTCGTGACAAACTTCACCCTTGTAAAGTAATTAACATGTGTAATAGTAACATATATACTTTACAGTGTGGAAAAGGATGATTAAAGAAAAACCCGATCATGATTATATTATACCAAAGAAACTTTATTTTGAGATTTTTTTAGTTTGTTTCGTTCGTTCGTGCTTTGACAGTATTTTTTTTGTAAAAATGCTCTTACAGTATGGTTAATGAGTTGTGGCCTCACTGAAGTTATTGGGCACTTGGGGGAATGGAATCTATGAAACCATCTGCTTAGCTTCATTACAGCCACGACTCGACCACATTGTAATAGTTTCAAAAGACAGTCAACTCACAACAACTTCTGGCACTCTGAATATGACATCAGCGCTGAGCGGTAAGGGCAGGAGGGCGAGCGCGACGGCGCGCAGCACCCACGCGAGCAGCATACCATCGCAGTTCCCACACCTCGAAGCAGTAGCTGGCTGAAACAAATTAAATGATTTAAAATATAGTTTAAAATTGATGTTATATTAATAACATTGCACAACACATCGAGTAAACAAAGTATATGCTGTTTTCTTTTTTTCTTTTTCATATATAATAGCTTCACGTTGTATCCCGCATATAGCACGGTAGGCAGAGATAGCTTAAAGTCAAGACACTCCGTACCGCTTTCGACTTTCCGCTTAATTATCGAGTTTATTACACTTGGAATGATTAGTGGCGAAACTTAACGCCACGATTTGTGTTATTAACAGACCGTGGATAAACATAATTTATGATGGGTAACGTGTTTGTATCAAATAAAAGCATTTAACTTAAAATGTTGTAATAGAAAAATACGTTCTGAAGTTTTTCCACTACGTCCAATTATTCTTTATCATATTTCTCACCACGCCCTTGAACAGAATTGTATAATAGGTTATTTTTATAATATAACTATATCAGTTTTCTATATTTTATAACCGCAAGGTTCCCAACGCCGCACGTTCTATCGTAAGCAGTGACGGCCGGCCGCCAGGTCTTACTTTACAAATACACTTCGGTATCTCATTCCAGTAAACCTTGAAATCAGACACTGCAACGCACACTGCTAATACTAATTGACAGGTGGAATATAGCTTTGTATTGTAAATATTATGTAATGTGGTATGGACTATCTATTAGGGATATTTTTTTTTTGCTTCACGCTGTATCCCGCATGTAGCAAGGTAGACAGAGAGAATCATGTGTTAAAACACTCTGTTCTCATTATGACACTTCTGGAGGCATTGCGTGTTGAGTGGCAGAACTCAATGCTGCGCTTTGTCTCGTTACTCATTACTGGAGCAAGAAAAAAGGAAAATACTAAATATTTTATTTTCTCGAAGTGCTATCGAACCCACAACCTTTCGCGTTTACAGTCACACGTTTGTGCACATGCGCCATGACAGACCTCTAGAAAATCTGTTTAAGAAAATCTGGGATAGAATCTGTTCCTCCAAAACTATTGCATTTGCACAACGCTCCGTCTTTTCTGCCTACTTGCTTTATAAATAAATATATATTTTTTAGCTCCACGCTGTTCATAAGAAATTTACTAAAATCCAATCCACAACCATCAAGGAGGGCCCCAAAAGTTCCTAACAGAACCTAGAATTGGTAGCTCATTGCTGATACCATGATTTCGAATGCTTATCATATAGTGCAATGTGAAGTACCGACATTCCTCAGTTAGGTTTGCCAGTCTATAAGGCAGTTTATTGTTTACGTTAAGCCGTTTACACATGTGCGATGTAAAATAATTTATTTAAATCAGTATAAGAAAGACGATCATGATAATTTTTCATAATTTGTTAATTGATCTTAATTAGTCTACGCTTCATTTTTTTATGACTTGCTAAAAAATTTGTTAACTTTATTTATTGAGGGCGTCGTGGCGCAGTGGGACAAGCGTGTAACTATCTCAACGGTTGTGGGTTTGACTGCCACTTAGGGAAATGAAATGTTTAATTTAGAAAGAAAAAAATTTGGAAAAAAAAATTGGAAAAAAATTTGGCCGAAATTGGGGAACAGATTGCCTTAACACAAGGTTCCCTGGCCTACTCTGCTATGTGCGGAATAAAGTATGATGCTGCAAAAAATTTTTAATAGTTTTTACCTGCGGCTTCGCTATTATGGTCAAAAGGAGATAATTATGAGTTCTGATTAACATAATATGTTACATTTTTAGTTCCCAAGGTAACTCTAACCGCAGGTACACTGAGTTACATCGCATCGATTAATATGTAATGTAATATCTACAACTGCCTTCTTCGATAAATAGAGTAACTCTAAAAAAAACATTTTTTACTTTCTTTATTATTATTAATTAGTATAGACGTAAAGCCCATAAAGATATTACTTTTTGGACTACTCAATCTCGTATAAACATAAAAAAGTATACCTATAGAGGAGAAACAGAGAAAATAGAGATTATTATATAATTCTATAAGTAAAAATAACTTATCTGAAAGTACAGTGTATACTAGGTGTAAGCAACGCGACGATGAGTAAGCGACGCACGCGTTGCATTAGCACGCTGCAGATGCGCTGCACGCCGCGCGCTATCCAGTTGGAGACGCGACCGAGTGTGGTTTACACTTATAATAGTTATATCTATCTTTATTGACCGTCTATCTTTATTTACTACACTAAGAAGGAGGCCAGTTGTGGCGCAGGGGCACAAAGTGTGATTGTAAAACCGACTGGTTGTGGGTTCGATCCCCACTCGAGGAGATGAAATATTTACTTAAATTTATATTTCCATTTTCTTCGCTCTGGTGTAGAGGCAAAGCGCGGCGTTGAGTTCTGCCACTTAACACGCAATGCCTCCAGAATTGCCGGATGCAGAAGTGCCTTAATGGAAACAGAATGTTTTAACACTAGCTTCCTAGATTCCCACTCCCTACGCAGCTATGTGTGAGAAATAGCGTAAATAAAAAACCTAAAACCTTTTTAAAAAACGATGATATAAAGATTTGAACGTAGCCGAATTGAACAACCTACAGAGATGGTAGCAACATAAATACATATGTTGCAACAGGCATATAAGAATTCCGACAACATTTGGCTTAGTGGTCAGAAAAGTTGAACGGATTCTAAGAGGCGCGGGTTCAATTTTTTACAAGATATTTTAATTAAGAAACTTAAAATTATTAGTAAACAACTTACTTATAAGTAAAAATACATACAACAACTTTCTCGTATAACTCATACACAACACTTTCATATAAATATATGAAAGGCGGAATAGCATCACGTCACCTAATTATAATTGAAGTCACGGGCCCTTCCACAACAGTGTGTCAGTGGATAATCGACGGGCGATAGGGCGATAGGCACCATTGGTACCGTTACAAAGGATGATTGTAGCTTATGGGAAAATTGTATTNGAGAATCATGTGTTAAAACACTCTGTTCTCATTATGAAACTTCAGTTTTTCCCCCATTTCACGCCGAATTCTGGAGGCATTGCGTGTTAAGTGCCAGAACTCAACGCTGCGCTTTGTCTCGTTACTCATTACTGGAGCGACAAAAAAGGAAAATACTAAATACTTTATTTTCTCGAAGTGCAATCGAACCCACAATTTTTCGCGATAACAGTCACACGCTTGTGCACATGCACCATGACAGACCTCTAGATGAAAATCTGTTTAAGAAAATCTGGGATAGGATCTATGCCTCCAAAACTAATGCATTTGCACAACGCTTCGTTCTTTCTGCCTACCTAGTTTATAGGTAAATATATATATTTTAGCTCCAAGTCCAAGTTAAGCGCGGCTTTTAGTTCTGCCACTCAACACGCAATGCCTCCAGAATTCGGCAGAAAATGGGGAACAGAGTGTCTTAACACTAGGTTCCCTCTGCCTACCCTGTTGTGTGCGGGATACAGCGTGAAGCTGATTTAATTTAATTTAATTTTAATTCCACGCTGTTCATAAGAAACTTACTAAAATCCAATCCACAACTATCAAGGAGGCCCCCAAAAGTTTCCAACAGAACCTAGAATTGATAGCACATTGATGACACCATGATTTCGAATGCTTATCATATAGTGCAATGTGAAGTACCGACATTCCTCAGTTAGGTTCGCCAGTCTATAAGGCAGTTTATTGTTTACGTTAAGCTTTTTGCACATGTGCGATGTAAAATATTATAATTTATTTAAATCAGTATAAGAAAGACGATCATTATATATAATAATATAATTTGTTAACTAAGATAATTGATCTTAAATCGTCGTCTTCGTTTGATTTTTTTGTGACTTGGCAAAAACTTTATTTCAACTTTATCGAGGCTAGTCGTGGCGCAGGGGCACAAAGTGTGACTGTAAAATCGACTGGTTGTGGCTTCGATCCCCACTCGAGGAAATTAAATATTTATTTACATTTATATTTTTATTTCTTGGCTCTGGTGTCGAGGCAAAACACGGCGTTGGGTTCCGCCACTCAACATACAATGCCTCCAGAACTCGACGGAAAATGAGGAACGAAGTGTCTCAATACTAGGTTTCCTCTGCCTACCCTGCTGTGTGCGGGATACAGTGTTAAATAATTGATTTTATATTTTTTAGTTTGTTTGAAGTCCGTTTGTTTTTTGTTAAAAATTAATTTATTTTACGATTTTAAGTGATGGATAGACCTGAAAAGGATGCTTCTCGACCGAGTACGTAGTGGTTATACTATTACATAGTACCTTAATCTTAATTGGGTATATTGACAAGAACGTACATAAAAAAATATTCGGGCTAATTGAGAACCTTTCCCTTTTTTAAAGTCGGTTGAAAATTATTGTAGTGTATACTAGGTGTAAGCAACGTGGCGATGAGTAAGCGACGCACGCGCTGCATTAGCACGCTGCAGATGCGCTGCACGCCGCATGCCAGCCAGTTGGAGACGCGACCGAGTGTGGTTTACTCTTATAATAGTTATATCTATCTTTATTTGCTGATGTGATATCTATCTTTATTTACTAAAGTAGAAAGTTGAAATTCGGCATGTTGGTAGGTTAGGAGGTGTAGAAATTCTCACAGGAACGGGAACAACAGAATTTTTCATTTTACGTCCACGCAAACCAAGATGCGGGCGATGTATAATTTTTAATTATGTCTATTATTTCTAAAAGTATTCCATATTTATTAAAGAGCTTTTTAGAAAACGTAGGTATAAAGGTTAAGGCCAGGCGTGGCGCAGGGATACAAGTATGTACCTCTAAATGCGACACGTTGTGGATTCGAATTTCACTCATGTAAATTTAAAAAACGCGGCGTTGAGTTCCGCCACTCAACACGCAATGCAATCCAAAATTGCCTAAAACATTTTAAAAAATTATGATATAAAGATTTGAACGTAGCCGAATTGAACTACCTACAGCGATGGTAGCAACATAAATACATACGTTGCAACAGGCGTATAAGAATTCCGACAACTTTTGGCTTAGTGGTCAGAGAAGTTGAACGGTTTCCAAGAGTCGCGGGTTCAAGTTTTTACAAGAAATTTTAATCAAAAAACTAAAAATTATTAGTAAACAACTTACTTATAAGTAAAAATACATACAATAACTTTCTCGTATAACTCATACACAACACTTTCATAGAAATATATGAAAGGCGGAATAGCATCACGTCACCTAATTATAATTGAAGTCACGGGCCCTTCCACAACAGTGTGTCAGTGGATAATCGACGGGCGATAGGGCGATAGGCACCATTGGTACCGTTACAAAGGATAATTGTAGCTTATGGGAAAATTGTATTTCTTGAATTGGATTTCCTATAAAAGGAATAGATAAAAGTGTACGCTAATACAGAGTGTCAATTATGGAATTTAAGTTTTATGTAAAAGTTTAATCCTTTTTATGGAACTTCTAGGCATGTTTTATATAAAAGATTTTTTTGGGTGCTTGTCTATAGAAAATTGCTCGTTATTTAATGTTTCCATGTATTACAGACTAATTTAACCTATTGCTGTAACTACAAAACTTAAACTTAGCTTCACGCTATGTCCCGGCGTACGTCTGTAGTCAGAGAGAACGGAGCCCCAAATGCTACAGTGTCTACATACATCTTCCGCCTCGTCCACTGTCATTAACCTCTCCATAAATGCCCTCAGGGCTAAAAAGCATAGGACTCCTGTGCTTTTTACGTGACCTTCCTCCAGTATCTTTGATACTATGTTTTCGAAGGTCAACCGAGGTCGCCCCCAACTATAATAACTAAAATAATGAAGATAGCATAAATATAAATAGAAATACACCAGAGAGGGAATTCCCACTATCACAATTTTGCGCACGTCCCAACTTATATTATATTCAGATATTTTATTGACTTTTTTACATTATAAAATACATAAAAAAGATGAGAAACACAAATCCATCATCCAAAATTTTATACCTTACGATTTCTTTGAACATATTTTATTTACGATTTATCCAATATTTTAATATCAATAACAATTGCTAAGAAATCATATTCTTTATGTTTTCGTCTATTTACGTTTGAATGTTTTACAATAATGGGTTACGAGGTGTTAACGGCTTCAAGTGTTTCTACACCACTTTGACTCACAAAAGTTATAGTTTTTCATATTTTTTGTGACTCACTCTACTATTCTGTAAAATTTATGTTAAGTGCTTTATGTAAACACTTTTTAGAGTACATTTTATTTATGAGCTTTTGTCGAATTATTTAGATGGAACAACGAAAGTTAGATATGATTACTAACTAAACAATAATTCTCAATATATCTTAATATATATAAAACAAAAATATTTTAAAAGTTATTAAATATATCAATATATATTTAACTTTAAATCGAAATTTGGTAATAATGATTAAATAACGTCTCACATTATCCATACCTACGAAACAACTCGTAAAGTTGAACGTAAGAAGAAAGGAAGAGAAAAAACAAATATAGTTTTCAATAAATATAGGTATTTTTCAATCGCATCAATCATCGATCAAAGGCGTTAAAATCCGCCACTAGACGAATGCCCCGTGAATAACCGCAATGTCTCGTAATTTGGGAAGTGTGTGGGAAACGGAGTGTCTTAACACTAATTTCACTCTACCTACCCTGCTAGGTGCGGGATAAAGCGTGCAAATCAACCAAACTACACCCATTTTACTCCTTTAGCAAGTAAATAACGATCAGATAGCTTTAGAAGCCGACGCCAGTATCGGCCGCATCACTCATATCGCGAGCTTCCGCCGCCATCTATTCATATTGTAATGCTTTACATATACCTACATTGAATAAGTCCCGGTTATATCACGTTATTTATAGCTGCACAATCGGACGGTTCAGCTCCTCTGGCAAAATGGTGAGCTGTGTAACCTGAATATCGGTTGTATACAGATTTGATTTCCTTTCCTTTATGTGTGCGTGTTTTTTTTGTTTCTTTTTTTCACTTACTATATTCATATAGTAGGGTAGGCAGAGGGACCTTAATGTTAAGGCACTCCATTCCCCACGTTCCGATTAAAAACAATAATTCATTTGCCCGTATAGGAATCGAACCCACAACCGTCGCGTTTCCAATCACATGCTTGTGTGCCGCACTGGTCTCATATGGCCTTATTGTCCTTATGGGGTTATTTTATTTAATCATTAAAAACAATGGTATAAATTTTAAAAAAATATGTTACTTAATAACGAAAAATGTTTCTGTTTCTTAAATTAACCCATTTCTTACGATCGCATTACACAGTGACCTTATATTTGTCTCAACGTTAACTAAGTACGTACTTGAATCGTTGCCAGAAGTAAGTTAGTTGCAATCCTTGCCAAATAAGAAGTTTAAGTCATCTTAATGTTTCGATAATATATTACAATGGAACCAACTACTCATTTGAGGCCAATCGTGCTGCGGAGGCCAGAATTTGCCGGTAAATGGGGAACTGAAGTGTCTTAATGGGAACGGTGTGCCTTAACACTAGGTTCCAAGGTTCCCTCTGCCTATACTGCTGTTTGCGGGACACAGAAATTTAAAAAACTGCTTCTGAAGTGAGGTAACATTAAATTGACGTAAAGTTAATACAGAAAGCACTAAAATATTTATTTTAATAAAAAGGTTCATAAAATGCAACAAAGTTTCTTAATTTCAACACTCTTCTAAAGTCTGTAGTAAACTTGCCTAGCCCTGATAAGCCGCGGCTAAAAGGTGTGTTTGTTTACTCACTGATAACAGCGTTTAGAACTTGGTTTATATCTTATGCTTACAAAGCACTATGTGACGCAAGTAATATCCCTATGTCAGAGTAGACAGAGGGAACCTGGAAATTTAATAACCTAGTGTTAAGACACCTCCGTTACCTACTCTCCGCCGATTTCTGGAGATATTGAGTGTTGAGTGGCGGAACTCTACGCCTTATGATTGCGCGCTTTGATTCGTTACTAGAGCGAGAAAATAAAATATTTAATATTTGTATCCCGCATGTAGCAGGCTAGACAGAGGGAACCTTAACACTTAAGTCACTCCGGAAACGGCGGTACTCAACGCTTTTNATATTAATAAGCGTATTAATAGTAATACTAACAACAATACGATTTCATAAATTTTATAATTGTAATATACTATTTTTTAAATTTTCAAAGTGTTATTCAACGCTTTATACGTGTTTTCTAATAAGTATAATAATATACTACTTTGTTCTCCTAATGCAGGTAGATTTTTTATATCACGCTTCTTATTTTTGTAAGTAATGACAAAATACTAACATTAAGTAAAAGTTCTTTCACTTTCTTTTATCGTATAGCAGGACAGACCTTTGTCTAGGAGTGTTCTAGAATTAAGACACTCCGTTCCTTACGCACCGCCCAATTTTTGAGACATTTCGTAGCGTGGCGGAACTGAACAATGCGCTGTCTACCGAAGCGGCGCATTGAAAATAATTAAAAAATATTAAGATTCCTCGATTGGATATTGAGCCCACAGCTATTTACTAAATATGATAATATCCTATGTTATGTGTCCGATTATTACACAATGTGCATATTCTATATATTTTACATTAATTTTATTTCTCTATAATATTTACACTTTAAATTTAAGAGTCGAGTCGAGCCGAGGCCAGTCGTAGCGCAGGGACACAAAGGGTGAATGTAAAACCGACTGGTTGTGGGTTCGATCCCCACTCGAGGAGATGAAATATTTACTTAAATTTATATTTCCATTTCTTCGCTCTGGTGTCGAGGACAAGCGCACCATTGAGTTCTGCCACTCAACACGTAATGCCTCCAGAATTCGGCAGAAAGTGGGGAACGGAGTGTCTTAACACTAGGTTCCCTCTGTCTACCCTGCTGTGTGCGGGATACAGCGTGAAGCTGATATAATATATACGTTAAAATTAAGTTTTTACGCATTTTATAATGTTCTTCACACATACAAATATAATAAAGTATAAAATTATCATTTAATGTTGTTATTTTAAGAGCATTAATTTTATAAATATAATACAAAGTAAATAAAAAAGATGTATGATAACGTATAATCGTGCGTCGACCTTCACAAAAGAAGTCACTGACCCGAACACCCCATCGCGAAAACCGGGGCGAGGCAGGTGGGACCCCTTTTTGCGGAAACTGGGTCGTCCTGGGGACAACTGTCTAAGCTGTTACACTGATACTTAAAATAAATTTATTTTATAACTTTTCAAGCACTAAAGTAAGCAAATGTAGTATTTTAAATTAAATTGTAAACATTTAAAAAAAATACGTATACAAAAAAACACAGAAATTTTCTAGTTTTATTTTCATAATAATTAACTGGTATAAAATTAAGCATGATGTGATTAAAATATAAGACACACAACTTATAGCAAAAGATGCATTTTTCAAATGATCCTCCATTTTATTAAAAAATATAGTTACTCATTTATTTATTTATAAAAATGATAATGAATTGTTTTGTTTTTTTTTAATAAAAATGACAATTAATCATTTTTATTGTAGCCATTTCTGAAGTTCATTCAGATCAAGTCGAAGACTGAAGATAATAGATTTTTCAAGGTAATAACATTTTTAGTCATAAATTAGTAAAGTTATTGTATTGGTTATTATAGAATAAGTATATCTAACGAGGCAAAACACGGCATTAAGTTCCACCACTCAACTCGCAATGCCTCAAGAATCCGAAAGTGGGAAACGGAAGTGCACGGAAAAAAATATACATACGTATATCTATATATGTATGCATATCCTGGTTCACTCATCGCTTAAAGGGTTAACTATAGATGCATGACAAATGAAATATTAGCAGTGGGGCTCTTCGTATAACATAAAGAACACATAAGTTATCTATAGGGACTTCCCCATTTTAATGATTATAGTTAAATTTTCTCTAGTAGATAAAATCTAAGTTTCAGTCACTTAAAATACAATGTATGAAAATTTGGCGAAAAGTGTATTAATGCTTTGTTTCCTCTGTCTACCTTAACATGTGGGGAAACACGTGAAGCTGTAGTATCAAGAAGAAGAACTAGGATATTAGACAGTAATAAAGTATGTATTTTGATGTCGAAAATTCTTATTTAAGGGAAAGAAATTTAAGTTTGAAATGTAATATTAATTTTCCTTCTATTTTACAGAGACAGAAGGAGAAATTGAGTTTAAGTAATAAATTCTTAATTAGAAAATATATATAGATCAATAAATTGTTAGTAGGTTTCTTTATTCGTTCGGTATTTAAAGGCAATCAACGCGCTATATCGAAAATTAAGCAAAAACTGGGGAGCGGAGTGATTTATCTCTGGAGTTCCTCTGCCTATGCTGCTAACTACAAGATACTAAAAAATCCATTGGTACTCTTGTCCCACTTAAGATATACTATAATCTATATGCAATATATGTCAGTCCGATAAAAGTGTGCAAATACAATAGCACGTCCGGGCAGCTGCCGGAACATAATGCCTTATTCAGTCAAACGCTCGTCCCACCTGTTGATAAAGGATTTTAAAGTTAACTTTTAAAAGGAATATTTAAAATAAAATATGCTTCTTTAATACGATAAGTTTCATATTTTTTTACAATATTACAGGTTTTTTTTTTCATCTTTACGTTGTATTCCGCATGTCGTAGGATATTAAAGTTCAAATTTATTGCTTTACGAAAATAATCAATTCAGGAACTATGAATTCATCGGAATGATTTTCCATGAGGCATAGATCCGACTCCCGCTACATTAAATTTTTTAAACGTTTTCTTTTAAAAATTATTAAAATTATAAATAGTATAAATTCATCCTTTTACACATGAAAGTGTACCTATTTCTCAAATCGTCACTTTTGTACTGTAACTTTGAATTTCGGCCTATCGGATATTTGTATTGAAATTTGACATGTAGGTAGGAATGGGAAAAGAACTTCCGATTTCTCGTCTTAAACTCCACGCAAATAGAGTTGCGGCGAATAAACTGTAGAAATGGAATCGAAAATGTTTCAAGACATTGGAACCTAACAGTTAACATATTCAATCTTAAGAAGTTTCAACTGTAACTTTTTTGTTATTTACATTTTTTCTCTCAGCATTTACAAAATATCAATATTAATAAGTATATATAGTCTATCTATTTTGTATAATGAATTATGGGTTATAGAAAATAGGTTAACAACATAACAGTAAGTAATCAATGGTGATCTCGTAAAGTGAGCTAATATAAAACATCGGTACACATTTACCAACGCCCACTTAAGCTATTGTTTCATCTCCTCAAATGTAGAGAGTATTTAAGACAGTTTATTAGTTTAAAAATAAAACTTAAAACTTTTTTGTATTGTTAACCAGAATTTTGCAATAAATAAGGTAGCATTGGTTACTGTATAATTAGTAATTCGAACCCCTTTTTGAACTACATCATAACCATGTCTTGAACTGAAGAAAACAGTATTGCATTTTGTTTCTGCAAATAAAAAACAATTAAACAACAGTATACTCACATTTAGCTCTAGCTAAGCTCTTCAAAAAATTATTTACACTTATAAAGGATATGAAAACGTGACAAATTTAGTAATGAAGTGACAGCCCAAGAACAACACGTCAAGGTCGCATCAATACCACACGAAAGACATTGTCATTGTTACAAATTGAGTAAACGACGACTCCAGAAATCTTGATTTCAGAGCATTTGAGACGCAAACAGGATATCCTCTTTACGGGAATTAGAAAATCGACGCGACACTTTTTAAAGTGTTGTAGAATTATAAATTTGTACGTAAAATTATATATTTCCGCGAGATCTGCTTAAGAATACACAACTACCTATCAAAGTACAAATTAAAATAATTTTATTCAAAATAAGATTCATTTCTTGAAATTCAAATAATTTACCACCAGTTCAGTAAAGCTAATGCCTCAGAATGCCTGAGAAGAACCGGCGCAAGAAACTCAGCGAGACTTGTTTTTAAGTCAATTGTATACAAATACACATTTCAATATTTGTGACAATAATACCTTTGCGGCGACTGTAAATGCGACTGGTTGTGGGTTTGATCCCCACTCGAGGAAATTAAATATTTATTTCAATTTATATTCCCATTTCCTCGCTCTGGTGTCGTGGCGTTGGCAATATAAAATAAAAGCGCGGCGTTGGAAATTCCTCCAGAATTCGGCATAACATGGCAAGAGCATCCTGCGAACCCTCCCAGACCTCATAAACTCTTTATATGTAAAAAGTATATATAAGGCTTCGATATATTATTTCTAACAGTAACTATTTATCAATTGCTATAACTACACAGAATGTATATATTTTGTAATGAATAATTTTACATGAACCTTGCGTGTTCGAGAACGATCCTATCGGCCTACTTTATCTACTTTGTTAAACTAGAACTAGGAAGTGCTACATTTAAAATACAAATATACATTTTTTACAGCTTCACGCTATATTAGTCATAAATCAGGGCAAGGAAAGGAACCTAGTGTTACGACAATCCGTTTTCCACTTCTCGCCCAATTTTCGAGACACTACGTGTTGTGTGGAGGAAATCAACCCCGCGCTTGGTCTTGCTACCAAAGCAAGAAAAATTATTAATTTCCCCGTATGGGAATCGAACTCATCATTGCGTTTCAATCATACACCATTACGACATATCTAGAAATCATCAAATACACGACTTAAATGAAATTTGATTCCAAAAACTTTACATATCTACATGTTGTAATTGCAATATTCATTTTAATTTGACAAAATGCTAAAATTATATTTAACATCAACAAAATAACTTTCCATCAGCGAAATAAGAAAACCTATCACATAAATCATGTTAAATAATTGAATACAAAGAAATTTTACTATGTTGCAACAATATTCTCACATTTTTGTCTCTGTGCGTGGAAACGTTGCGGCGCCGGCGCACGCGCACGCGCACCTACGACTCGATTTCCCACCCATTATATGCTAATGAGTGAGTGAGTGCGTGTCATTACATTGATTAATGGCAGAATGACGTATATTGGTATATTTATAGTTTTTTTTTGGTCATAATGTAAGTGTAGAATTATAATATTAAATATTTTTTATGTATATAGTTTATAGGAATTAAAAAGAAAATCGTGTGACGTGATATTAAAGTTGATATTAGGCCAGTCGTGGCGCTGGGGCACAAGCATGCGTCTGTATATGCGATATGTTGTGGGTTCGATTCCCACTCGTGTAAATAAAATGTTTATTTTTATTTCCTCGCTCTGATAACGACGCAAAGCGCATTGAGTTCCGTTACTCAACACGCAATGCTTTCAGAGTTCGGCGGAAAGTGGGCAACCGAAGTGTCTTAATGGGGACGGAGTGTCTTAACAGTTGGTTCCCAGGTTCCTCTGCCTATCCTGCTATATGATCTATTCTGTTACAGCAAAAAAATATAGCTTCACGCTTCTGCTTATAACAATGCAGACAAAGAGAACAAAGTGTTAAGTGTCTCTCCATTCCCTACTTTCGACGCAACTTTTGAAACATTGTGTTGAATAAGAGCCAGCGACTGATGAGTCACCGCCGCAATCGGCCTTTTTACGGGCGAGATCGATGAGAAACGAACTCACAAGGGTTGCGATCACAAAGCCTTTCAGCTATGTATTATACTAAATATTTTGCTACGAACTACTAAAGTAAACACGACAGGTTGTGGCTTGTGGGTTCGATTTACACTCGAGAAAACTAAACATTTAATATTTTCATTTTCTCCCTCTGGTAACGAGATAAAACGCGACACTGCGTGCCGCCATTCAACACTCGAGTGCAAATCGAACCTACATAACTTTACAATTTACGAATTTATAAACTTATTAACTAAAGAATAACAACAATCTATATATATAAAAGGACTTGTGCTGACTGACTGAGGTAAGACGCACGCAGAGCCGTAACCGCTGATGGTAGAAACGTGAAATTTGGGCAGATGTTTATTTTCATAATCTGGACATCCACTAAGAAGGGATTTTGAAAAATTTGGCCGCTAAAGGGAGAAAATAGGGGTTGAAAGTTTGTATGACTTTTTTTTTAAACCGGCACCTATTTTTATAAAATTTGAAATTCAGACTCTTAAAAACATTTCATTGAACACGTGTTTCACGGTTTTTTAGAATTCACCCCCTAAGGGTACAAATAAGGGATTGAAAGTTTGTATGGAAAAATCTTTAAATCGCCACCAATTTTTATAAAAAATTAAAGTCAGACTGTTAAAAATATTTTAATGAACACGTGTTTCGTGGTTTTTTTAGAAGTGTTTAAGGGTGCAAATAAGCGGGCGAAGCCGCGCGTGCCCTCTAGTAAAATATAAAAAATCAAATCAGCTACACGCTGTATCCCGCACACAGCAGGGTAGGCAGAGGTTACCTAGTGTTAAGATACTCCGTTCCCCACTTTCCGCCAAGTTCTGGAGGCATTGCGTGTTGAGTGGCGGAACTCAACGCCGCGCTTTGCCTCGACACCAGAGCGAAGAAATGAAAATATAGTGTGTGTGGATCGAACCCACAACCAGATTTTGCAGTCACACTTTGTGCTCCTGCGCCACGACTGGCCTCAACAGTAAAATGTGTCTTCCAATGAAATAAAGTAAATGTGCAAATTGTCTAATTGAAACAGCTGCCGCTCACAATTGTCACGCGACGTTACTCATCGCTGTTGCGCTGATTAGGACATGGTTCTGGTAAGAGTTATTATTTAGAGGTCGAGTTTTACTCAATTCTTACTAATTTTTTTTTAGCTTCACACTGTAACCGGCAGAGTAGGCGACGGAGACCCAGTGTTAAGACACTCCACATCTTCACATCTTTGCGATGAATTTTCGAGTTGACAGTTGTTTCGAGACATAGCGTGTTGAGTGGCCATATTCAACGCTGCGCTTTCGTGTTCAGAAACTACTGTTCCAATAAAGTTTTTTTTTGTGTTGGATAGTCCATATAAATACGAGGGCTATATGCTAAATAACGTCATGACCTCAGAATTACACACATCTCTTAGTGTAATAGTAGTTTGAGTCATTCCTCTTCGATCATGCGGACGAAGCCGTTTTACTGTATTTTAAAGTTTACGCAGAGCTTAATAGGTAAATACCTAACATGATAGGTGCAATTCAGATATCAAATGCTATTATCCAATTTAGTATTTTGCTTATAATTTCTATTGTTCATGTTCCATTGTCATTATGATGTAGATCATAGACGTTTAAGTTAATTTGTTTCTAGACATATAGCACGATCTATATTATAAGTTTGATATTTTATAATATGTAGTTATTTTAAAACTTTTCCATTTTATATATATATTTTTTTTTCGAAATTAATTTACTATATATACGAGTATGTGCCTACTTATTACAGTTCAACTGCTTCTAGTTTAATTGTTTTATAGTATAAAATAAGGCATAAAGACACTATTTTTTTAGCTGGTTGGCATCAAATTCCGCCACTCAACACAATGCCTTCAGAATTCTGTGGGAAGTGGAGAACGGAGTGTCTTAACACTGATTTCCTCTGACTGCTCTGCAATGTGTATATATAAAGCGAGTGAGATACAGCGTGAAGCTATAAAGGCATTATAGAAAAAATCTTTAATTAATAATATACAGGGTGGAAGTGTCAGCACCACATTAATTGAAACCACAGTTTTAACTACTCTATAAAAGCCTAATATAATTCAGAAAAAAATAAATTCCCAAAAATGAAAAAGTTTTTTTTTNNNCCTGGTCGGTTTCCAGGAGGCGCGGGTTCGAGTCCCGCTGCGTTCAAATTTTTATACGTTTTCTAAATAAGTATTTTTCTTTCCTAAGTGTGGAATAACACTTTAAAAATGTTTAAAAATATTTAAAAAATAGTTTCTCTCTTGCCAAACGATAATTCTTAGTAATTATCTTTGGGTAGCGGAAATTTGTAAAAATCTCCCTACAGAGATAATAACAACATAAATAAGTTGTAACAAGCGTATAAAAATTTCGAAGCAGCTTGGCGAGAACGAATGGCTTAGTGATCAGAGCGCCTGGTCGGTTTCCAGGAGGCGCGGGTTCGAATCCCGCTGCGTTAAAATTTTTATACGTTTTCTAAATAAGTATAGTTACATTTTTTTTCAGCTTCACGCCGTATCCCGCACACAGCAGGGTAGGCAGAGGGAACCTAGTGTTAAGACACTCCGTTCCCCACTTTCTGCCGGATTCTGGGGGCATTGCGTGTTGAGTGCCAGAACTCAACGCCGCGCTCTGCCTCGGCACCAGAGCGAAAAAATGGAAATATAAATTTGAGAGTGAGAATCGAACCCACAACCAATCGGTTTTACAGTCACACTTTGTGCCGCTGCGCCACGACTGGCCTCTATCTGGTAGATACATATCTGGTAGATACATAAATGTATAGAAAAAAGAGTTTTGGTTCTTATATTTAACGTTATATGCTTTGTATGTAAATATTTGGTTTTGGTGTTAAAACTATGTTGTGACTTGTGATTATTTAAAGTCTTTGTTATTTTCTCTTTGAAATTAATTTGAGTAAATTAACTAATACAATTCATATAAGAATTTAAAGTTTCATAAATTCTGAGAAATAACTAAGAGGAAAAGTAAAGGAAACGAGAATAGCGTTATACTACTTACCACTACTAACTGCTTTTGAAATAGTCAAAGTTTGTTTTAAGACGTTCTTTCTTATCAATTGAGGCCAGTCGTGGCGCAGGGGCACAAAGTGTAACTGTAAAATGGTCGTGGTTTCGAGGAAGTGAAATATTTATTTACATTTATATTTTCATTTCTTCGCTCTGGTGTCGAAGCAAAGCGCGGCGTTGAGTTCCGCCACTTAACACGCTATGCCTCCAGAACTTGGCGGTAAATGGGGAACAGAGTGTCTTAGCACTAGGTTCCCTCTGCCTACCCTGCTGAGTGCGGGATACCTGAAGCTGATTTGATTTGATTTTTTCTTATTAAATAGGAGATACATTTCATTTACCGCATACATCACATTTATTTACGTTAAACATAACATTGCAGAAAAAGAATAAATTTGCAAATCTAATTAGTACATCATTTAAAATACAAACCAAACTTAAATATTGCTATAAACATTTCTATATACATTACATGGAAGGTCGGTGGCAGTTACTTTAGTTAATTTAACAGTTTTTATATTTACAAACGAGTTAAGAAGTAAAAAAGTACCGCGATGTCCTCTGTGTCTAGTAGAGCGTATCTAGTTAGCAATACTTATCTAAGACCAACAATAATTATAACTATTAAAAATAACATCAAGAAAAAAACCGTGTTTTTTTTGTTATATATTTACGTTTTACTTTCAAGTATATTTAGTTGTGATTTTATAATAGTTTCATTTTAAAAACTTAAATAAACATCACGTATAAAATATGTACTAATCTAATTATTTTGTAAATATTTGTTAATGTTAAATAATGTTTTCTTAAGAAGGTAATATATACGAAAATGAAATCAAAAATCATTGTCCGTAATAACGTAAACAAAAAGTATATTTTCCATTTACTTTCACCTCGGTTGATATACTTTGTGCTCATTGCAATAGAAGACATGATATAAAAAGGCAATAAAGTATTATTTATTATTAAATACTTGTTAAAACAATACATTTTATCATATCGTGTCATACTAAGGAACACCAATAAAAATGGGAACTGATATATTTGTTTTTACATTTTTTTGAAAAGCATTTACATAAACTTACTCACGTTTCTCAACAACCCGATCACAAATACAATATCCTGTGGAACAAAACAATGCACTATCACTAACTATATATGAAAATAAGGTAAAATCAATATATTCGTAGACGCGCTACGACTTCGAAAGCGCATAAGTAAATAAATAAAAGTGCTTGAATGGCGCGTGCGCTGTGAACACGAAGCGATGACAGACTGACGCTTGACTTAACGCAATTGGAAATGGCGCCAAAATGGTACACTCTTTTTTGTTGTAGTTTTTTTTTTTGCAATTATTTTTTATCTGTAAAGTGTTATATAGTTTCTTCTTTTTATTTTTTGTTTAATTGTTGCGTAGTATTGTTTATTTTTTATTTGTATGTTATTTTCAGTTGATAAACATAAAATTATGTCATAATTATTATTTGATTTTGAATTATTTTTCGTTGTTTGCATGCATCTATAATTGCTTAATATTATTTTTCGGCTTCACGCTGTATCCCGCACATATAATAAAGTAGACAGAGGGAACCTAGTATTAAGACACTCCGATTCTCACACATCTTCAACGCCGCGTTTGTTACCATAGGGAAGAAATTGCAATAATAATAAATAAAATAAATAAATAAATCAGCTTCACGCTGTATCCCGCACACAGCAGGGTAGGCAGAGGGAACCTAGTGTTAAGACACTCCGTTCCCCACTTTCTGCCGAATTCTGGAGGCATTGCGTGTTGAGTGGCAGAACTCAACGCCGCGCTTAACCTCGACACCAGAGCGAATTATATCTATTTTATCTCCTGGAGTGGGGATCGAATCCACAACCAGTCGGTTTTAAAGTCACACTTCGTGCTACTGCGCCACGACTGGCCTCTACAATAATAATTATTGTAATATAATAATAATAATAGTGATTAATTTCTCCCAAAGATAATGAATGAGGAAATATTACCTGCCTACTTAATTGAAAATATAACTTGAGAGCTGGAAAAAACGCTGCGCTGTGTCATAAATAATCAAAGTTTAAAAATCGAAAAATCCATTTACTTCGAAAATAAAAATAATAGAATACTATCCTGTCCTCTTATACTTAAATTAAATCAAATAACAGGAAACACATAGTGTTATGACACTTCGTTCCTCACTTTCCGCCGATTTCCGATTTTCGAGGATGATCTTTACCTTGATGACAGAGCAGAAAAATTAAAAAATAATAATAACTTGTCCCCTCGAGTGGGGATCGAACCCACAATCGTACAATTGTTATAGTCACATACTTGTGCCTATATTATTACATTAAAACTAAAGAGTTTGAAAGAACATTCTAATCTCAGAAACTACTGATCCGGTTTGAAAAAATGAATGTACTATATAGATAATCGAGGACGATTTATCGAAGGTGACTGGGTATATGATACACAAGTTTCAGTTATTTTAAATTGGCCACATGGGTAAAGCCGCGGGTAAAGCTAAAATAATATTAATATAAATAAAATAGAATCATCGATCTAAAAAATGTTTTTTTGAGGAAATCTTATCACAAAGGCAAATAAAATAAAATATATATATTTCAAATTCATTTATTTTATTTAGTATAAGAAAATTAATTAAAATTTATAATTACATCGATCACAGTGTAATTAGCCTTAAATCTACATCAGTCTGACTGAACCTATCGAATGGTGAGGAATTTATATAATAAAAAGAAAAAAAAGCCGTAAGAAAACGTCTGAATACAAAGGCGACGCGATGGTGGGTTTGGTTGTGGGGTTGAATTATCACTTGGGGGAATTAATTACTTTCATTTGAAAAGTCCAAAAGTTCGGTACGTGGGGAACGAATCGCTTTAACACTAGGTTCCCCAGCTTACCCTATCAGCGAGATGTAACAAAAAAAGTCAAACCAGAAATATAAAATAAGTAACAAAACTATGTAATACTAAATTAACATAAAACATTTGAATTTAATCTTTTATTTATTTGAATGCGTTTTGTATCCTCAATGAGTTATTATTATTTATTGAAATTAAATTTTAAAGAAAAGTAAGGACTTATTTAGTAACAAAAGATCAAGAGTATGACGTAACATATAGTTTTTATATTTATAACGAAACAAAAAAAACTTTCTTATTTATAGAAAAAAAACGAGTATAAAGTTAAAAATAATATAACTAGAATTTTATTTCCAATTTCATAGCATACATAGTTCATAAATGACACAAGGCGACGTATTCAAACCCACAGTCCACAGTCAGTATACAGTGCGGTCGTAGAGTCGTGGCCGCTTTGAAGACGTTTGATTTTAGGATTTTTATTTATTTTTGAATATTTTCTTCGAACAATAAAAAAGGTCAGAAAACCTTATCACGACTGTCACTGCTCGTCGACTCTACACTAAACGACATACCCAATCCAGTCTTTCACCAACAATCCACCAGTCGATCTTCTGGCATCTTATTTGAATGTAGGGACCATAAATGACAAGTTACAGAGGGAGTAGACGAAGTGTCACATAGCATGACAAGGCGTCAGAACAGGCGCTAACAAAGTACAATTTCATCCGCTTTTTGAAAAAACTTTAACAGAAACCAAAACACTATTAGATCAAACAATTTTTGTCCACAATATATTCTCTACAATTATTAGAAAACAATTAGTAAATTGTAAATCATATTTCATCGTTATAATGATTTGTAATATCACCCGACCTTCGTTCATCAACTGTTAAGTTGAGATGGCTGTTTCTAGACAAAGCCAAAAGTGCGTTAGTTTCGTTTTTAACATGGCCTCAATACCGCGAAAAAGTGCAGGTATCTGCGGCGTTTTGAGACCAAATCATTGTAGATGTCGATGTAACTGTATATTTGATTTTTGCATAAAGAAGTAGAAAGACCTTTTTTTGTAAGTTTCAATATATTATATCGTTTAGAATTATTTTCTTGTTAACACCACATCCTGCGGATAAGCGACATATGATCAATCTGAGTGCCAATCTAAGTGTATTTATGTGTACATATAACCTAAACTTATTTTTGTACGCCGTGGGTAATTTACCATAGTGAAATGCCTAATGTCATTTGACCAACAGGGATAAGGACGGGAAAGAGGTTGAAAGATCTTAAAATTTGTGTGGCATAATTGATGGAAGTCCACTGGTGGTTACTGTTAGTCTACTGGTGGTTACTGACAGTCTACTGGTGGTTATTGACAGTCTACTGGCAGTGTAATAGTGGTCGACTCGCAGTCTACTGGTCATCAATATCGTCTTGTGGTGCGACGACACATTGGTATCCATATTGTAGTAAAAAGCGAAAACGTGTATCGGAAACGAGATCAGCAAGTTCACGCGCTGTTAATATGTCGTCTAACGGTGGCAACAGCAGCTCTAGATCACCGCCTGGAACAAATAAAAAATATATATGTAAAATGCTTACATCTACACATGTAATCTCATATCCTAGAATGTGATCTCAAATCCAGACATGTAACCTCACTTCATCCACATATGAGATCTCCACATTGACTTTATGTCGTCCACATATTTGATCTCACGTCCACACATGTAATACCATATCGCCTACATATGTAATCGATCCACACATGTGGTCTTAAGTCGACACATGTGACCTCACATCCTTCACATACGTATGTGATCTCACATCGACCCCACATGTGATTTCACGTCCACATATATACAGATAACGTCCATATCAGCCATTTAATTCGGCTGATACCTTAAGGGACACCAAATCAATGACTTTAATTTATCTGGCAGATAAAATTAACATGGATTTTAACAAGTGGTGGTATTAAGCAACTTATATTGAATAGTTTGTCATGTATATATGCAGATACAAAGCACGAGCACGCACCCATGACGTGCACGAGGTCGACGAGCCTGAAGAACACGAGGTCCCGCAGCGCGTCGGCGGGCGCGTGCACGCGCGCCGCCGCCCACTCGTCGCGGCGGATGCTGGCGCACCACACCTGCGGCGCGGAGTTCACACTTAGTTACGAGCAACACAGGCCGGTCGTCAAGCGGGCGATTGTAAACGCGACAGGCTGTGGGTTCAATTCCCGACTTGAGGAATTTAAATCTATATCTAAAATTCGGACTGTCGGGTATTTTGTTAAAATATTTTTCCCTACATTTTCTATGTATATATCCCTTTCAAGTGTCAGTGACCACAACATGTTCTTAGTGTGGGAATAAGTTTTAATTGAACTGTCAAGATAAAACAATTTATTAATAATATATATTTTTTTTCAGTCTTCATGTATTGAATGTAAACTTTTCACAAAAGTAATTGGTAACGAGAACAAATATTACGAAGTCAAAAAACAAAGACAAAAAAAGAGCAGTTCATTTAGTTTTGTAATTATCATTTGTTAACACTTAAACAATTATTTTAATTAAAGATATCAGATCTTTTTTTAAGTTTCACATTGCATAGCAGGTTACAGAGAGAACCTTAGAAATCTAGTGTTAAAACACTCCGTTTCCATTAATAATTTATTAATTCGTAACTTTTGTTATATGCTTACACGTAAACGTAAGTCATCCCGTCTCTCCATGTCCTGCACAAAGTCGGTCAGATCCAGCGCCTTCTTGTAGTCGTACTCGGTGAGACAGCGGCTGTCGCTGTCGATGTACATCTGCGGCAGGACGACATTATATATTTATTAATAAGATAATGTTATTTTTTTTATTTAATCACTATTTCCATAAATAATAACCATTGCCATTACCTGAACTAGGTCCTCAGCCTCCACCAGTTTAGTATCAGCCTGGTCGAGCCCATGCTGCAGTTTGATGTCTCGTGGCAAGGCTAGTTGCTGTTCAGCCAGGGCGAGTCGGGCCTCCGCCTTGCGCCACTCATCACCACCCTCATCACCTTCGTTGACGGCCAGGCAGAGCTTAGCGATTGATGCGAATGTCTGTTTGGAAGTTAGCTGTGTTATATTTGTTTGTGTTGTTTACAATAAGTTTTTTTTTATACATTTTTTTTATTAAAAAATATTGATTGTGCACGATAGATCCGTACCAATTTTATAATTGTATCGAGAAGTATATACTTATATAAATTGAGAAACTTAAGTTTGCAGGCATGAAATAAGCTACAGGCATGAAATATAAATTTGTCATCGTTTTTTTTTAATATTTTCTGAATTTATTTTTTTATTTGTATCTCAATTCTTAACAAACTTAATAGTTGTAGGCTCATGGGAAGTATTTTTATTGAATTGGATATGAAATGCTAAGTAAAAGGACACTTAAACACTCGTATCTTTTAATCCTGTCGATGGCCGGCGCCCGCCCGGCGCCCAGCGCCGCGAGCGCGCGCAGCGGCAGGCGGGGGCGCGCGGGGGGACAGGGGGCCCGCTACGTACCGTGACGCTCGCCGCGCTGTCGGCCTCCAGCGCCAGCCGCGCGTAGAGCGCGCCCGCGCCCGCCGCGCCGGCGCCCAGCGCCGCGAGCGCGCGCAGCGGCAGGCGGGGGCGCGCGGGGGGACAGGGGGCCCGCTACGTACCGTGACGCTCGCCGCGCTGTCGGCCTCCAGCGCCAGCCGCGCGTAGAGCGCGCCCGCGCCCGCCGCGCCGGCGCCCAGCGCCGCGAGCGCGCGCAGCGGCAGGCGGGGGCGCGCGGGGGGACAGGGGGCCCGCTACGTACCGTGACGCTCGCCGCGCTGTCGGCCTCCAGCGCCAGCCGCGCGTAGAGCGCGCCCGCGCCCGCCGCGCCGGCGCCCAGCGCCGCGAGCGCGCGCAGCGGCAGGCGGGGGCGCGCGGGGGGACAGGGGGCCCGCTACGTACCGTGACGCTCGCCGCGCTGTCGGCCTCCAGCGCCAGCCGCGCGTAGAGCGCGCCCGCGCCCGCCGCGCCGGCGCCCAGCGCCGCGAGCGCGCGCAGCGGCAGGCGGGGGCGCGCGGGGGGACAGGGGGCCCGCTACGTACCGTGACGCTCGCCGCGCTGTCGGCCTCCAGCGCCAGCCGCGCGTAGAGCGCGCCCGCGCCCGCCGCGCCGGCGCCCAGCGCCGCGAGCGCGCGCAGCGGCAGGCGGGGGCGCGCGGGGGGACAGGGGGCCCGCTACGTACCGTGACGCTCGCCGCGCTGTCGGCCTCCAGCGCCAGCCGCGCGTAGAGCGCGCCCGCGCCCGCCGCGCCGGCGCCCAGCGCCGCGAGCGCGCGCAGCGGCAGGCGGTCGGGCGCGGCCGCCAGCCAGGCGCGCGCGCGCCGCTCCGAGCGCGGCGCCAGCGAGCGCAGCAGCAGCGCCGAGTG
The DNA here is from genome assembly GCA_013403705.1 of Heliconius hermathena. Lineage (NCBI taxonomy): Eukaryota > Metazoa > Arthropoda > Insecta > Lepidoptera > Nymphalidae > Heliconius > Heliconius hermathena. The sequence continues at coordinate 251,860 of JAAIXJ010000339.1, forward strand.
CCCGCGGGACGACATCCACGCGAACGCCTTTTCTGTTATGCCCTAGATATGAATTGGAGTACATCATTATAAATTATGCTGTTGCAGTGAAGCATCTGATTATAAAAAAAAAATCTCGCTGTGGTAATATGACAAAGTGCACTCTTAAATTTCACCACTCTATATGAAATCTCAAAATATTGAGCAATATATGAGAAATCGAGTGTCTTAGCACTTGGCTCTTTTTATCTACCCTGCTAGCTGCTGCTAGAAAAAATATATTAGCTATAAAAAATATTTATATTCTGATATATGTTACTGGTACCTCATCAGCATACTTGTCGATGTACCCATACAGTCGCTCCATATCGTTCCGTTCCACACACATCTCTATGAGCAGATCGAAGTCCTTGAACTTCTCCGCTAGTACTGCCGCGCGCTCTATTTGACCTTCTTCCACTGAAAATATATATACACAATTATTAAATTAATCAAAAAATAACCAGCTTCACGCTGTNCTCGACACCAGAGCGAAGAAATGGAAATATAAATTTAAGTAAATATTTCATCTCCTCGAGTGGGGATCGAACCCACAACCAGTCGGTTTTACAGTCACACCTCGTGCCGCTTTGCCACGACTGGCCTCAATTAAATTAAATGGCCTTTATTAAATTAAATTATATTTATTCTAAAAGTATAAGATAAATGGGTTATTAAATATTATAAATCTGCAGCAAAGAGTAGGCGTCGAGATCCGCTACTCAACACACAATTTCTCCAAAATTCTGCGAAAAATGGAGAATGAAATGCCTAAATACTAAGTTCCTCCTGCTTACTCTGCTGTGAAGCTAATTTATCTATATTTTTTGTAAGTTTGCAATTTTGTACTAGAACAAAGTTTGATTGGATTATTTTCATTTACTCGTTTTAATACACAAAACCCAAAGAAATTAACAATGCATCGAAAACGAAATGTCTTAACACTAGGTTCTCTCTGCCTAACTTGTTATATATATAAGGAAAATAACGATTCTCATTTACTCGAGGCGTT
>JAAIXJ010000392.1:0-24033 GCA_013403705.1 Heliconius hermathena
ATTTAAGATAGACATTGTACAAGCCTAACAGTATTTAACACTGGAAGAAATATAAGTTCTGTAAAAGCCTCGAGTTGTTTGATTTCTTTACAGTATATTGTAATCAGAGATATTTTAAAATTAAATTCTTTGTATAATACATAATATTTCAAAGTAAATTCCATGTATTTCTATTTTATCAATATTTAGACAAGGATTTAATCAGAACAAAGTAATTAATTACAATAGAAGTCACTTTAATAAGGTTTATAATTCCTTTGATTGAAAGTTTCGGTTCATTATGCGATGCTCACTAACTAAAAGTTTGCTTTTGTCGTTTAATCAAGATATCGGCGTTCAGATTGTAAATATTTTGATTAAACTTCGATAGTACTAATGACTTCTAGCAGGGTAAGTAGAGGGAACCTTTGTTTCCCATTTTTCCCCGAATTCTGGAGGCATCGTGTGTTGAATAGCGGAAGTCAACGTCGCGCTGCGCATCGACACCAGAGCGAAGAAATGAAAATATAAATTGAAATTAATATTTCATTTTGTCCTCGAGTGGGGATCGAACCCATAACCAGTCACACGCTTGTGTCCCTGCTATTGCTTTGTTTAACTGATGGTTTATAAAACTGTGTGATAGTAATACAATAATATAGTTTATGAGTTTCATCTCCAAAAAACTAGAGTTTTTAAAGGACAGCTATGTCTTTTTGTATGAATTGAAAATATTTTTTGTTTTAAGTTCATTTGCCGATTTTAACTATAGTCTATACTATAATACCCTTATCGTTTGTATGGAACCACAAAAAGCTGCCAGAATTGTGTCATACACCTTACCAGGCTATTTTTTTGCTACACGGCTATTTCGCACAGCAGTAGGGTAGACAAAGGAAACCTGGAAACATAGTGTTAAGATACTCAGTTCTCATTAAAACATATCCGTTCCCCACTCATTCTCGAGGCGTTGTGTGTCGAATGGCGTAACTCAACGCCGCGCTTTCTCTCGTAGAGCAAAAAAAAATTGTTTATTGTTTGATATATAATATAATATAAAATTTTAACTTGCACGTTACTACTTATTTAGAAAACGTATAACAATTTGAACGTAGCGGGACTTGAACCCGCGCCTCCTGAAAACGTTACTATGTACAGTAATTCGTCTTAAATCAATATAATTTGAACTAGAAAAAAAATATTATGTCCTTCTATTTATTATCTTAAATATATAATTATAATATGTAAAATATACACACATACTACAAAATAATTGCATTAAAGCTATATACATAAATATTTTATTATACTAAAATTAAGTAACGGTAGGACTAAGTAGTATAGCAATTATATGAGGTGGAATGTAAAGTGCGTCTTCTTTCCACCGGAAGACCATCTGTGCCTTTATTGCTAATTGGCCGCATAAGGTTAATGGGACCAAGCAAGTTCAAATGAACTAGTTAAACTAACCTAATAATATCATTGTGAAAGTTTTCTTCTAAATATAATACTTTTACGTTATATAATTATATGTAAGTACAGGGGCACAACTGTGTTTCTGTAAACGGGACAGGTCGTGGCTTCGATTCTCGCTTGTGAAAACGGAATATTTAATATTTTCATTTGTTGACCGCTGAGTTCCGTTAACTCGCAATGCCTCCAGAATTCGGCGGAAAATGAAGAATAGATTGTCTTAACACTAGATTCCATCTGTCTACCCTGCTGAGTACGGGAAAAAGGAAACATTTTCCTGTACTTTCTTCATTTCCTACTTAAATTATACTGGTATAAATATATATAGTATATAAAAGGCAGCCAATTTTCTCAAAAAGGGACTTAACAGATTACCGTTAAAAATTTAAAATACTGGCACAAGAAACGACAGCTATTAGGCAAATGGTTCGTTCATTACATTACTCTTACATTTGGAAATGCATTAAAAGAAATGCTTTGTGAAAATTCCTAAGAACGACGCTTCTGTACTCTTTGAATCAGTTAAATTGAATCGAACGCCATCTTAGTTTCCTATAAATATTTATCTTGCTCATCAATAAATATTACTCGAATGTTGTACTACACTAGTTGAAATAAATTACATTTTATATCAATTTTGAAGTTATTTTTTAATTTATTTTATATATTTCTACTTTTTTTACATTTTTTTGTGTGACCAAAATACTTACGTTGCTGACTTCTCATTTTGGTCTATTTAAATCTTTTTTTTATCTTTTTTTAATCGTTCTTGAAGATAATGTACAATTTATTAAGAACATAATATATTCATCACCCAAATATTAAAAACCTCCTTACCTTCCATCTGGAAATTAATAGTTAAATATAACTGATACAACACAAATCCTATTTTATAAAAGATACTATTTTTCAAAAGATAGATGACAAAAGAATGCCCGCTATATATTTTTTTTCTGCTTCTTTTAAAAGAGGGTTGTAGAAAAGGACTGACAAGACAGTGATAAGATCGCTTGCTCACTGTGCCCGCTTCGCTTCAATCTAAAGAAAGCTTCGGTATACGTAGTAATATACTGTAATGTACGTTTAGTTTTTTAGTATGAATGTAAATGACTGTACAATATTTTTTTAACTACATACTCTATTTCACGTATATAATGGCAAAATAATTAGAGTCAATAGTGTTAAGTCACTTCTTTCTCCTTTCCGTTTAAATTCGAAACATTGCTTTTTAAGTGTTGGAACTCTACGCGGCTCTTTTCACTATAGAGTAGGTATTTTATATGAAATAACATTTTACAATATTTTTAATTTCACTTGGGAAAGTGTCAATATTCATATTTTTTATAAAATTAAAAGTAAACGAAAGTAAATAGAATATAACTATGTTATGCCCTTGTTTTGGGCTTTGAGGCTAGTGGTGGCGCAGTGGCACAAAGGGTGACTGTAAAACCGATCCCCACTCGAGGAGATGAAATATTTACTTAAATTTATATTTCCATTTCTACGCACTGGTGTCGAGGCAAAGCGCGGAGTTCTACCACTCAATACACAATGCCTCCAGAATTCGGCAGAAAGTGGGGAACGGAGTGTCTTAATACTAGGTTCCCTCTGCCTTCCCTGTTGTGTGCGGGATACAGCGTGAAGCTGATTTGATTTTATTTTTCTTTATATGTCTTGTGAAATATATAATATGTGAAACCAATGCATATTTCAATATAAACTATAAGGCTCCTAGATATTTTATCTCATAAGGTCATATAATTATAAGTAATGAAAATCGATTGGTTTTTAATAACGAAATAAATTCGAAACGTTGCGACTTAATTTACAAGAGTTATTGTTTTGATTCAATTTTTTTAAATTGTTCTTTTTTACCGTCTGCTGCATGCCACACACAGCAGGGTAGGCAGGGAACCTAGTGTTAAGGAAGGGTAGGCAAGAAAACTAGTATCAAGGAAGTACAGAAAATGGGGACCTATCCGTTTCCACTTTTCGCCACATTCTGGAGAAATTACGTGTTGAGTGGCGGAACTCAACGCCGCGCTTTGCCTCTACACCAGAGCAAGGAAATGAATTTATTTCAATATTCTTCGACTGGGAATCTAACCCACAACCAGTCGCGTTTACAAGCACAAACTTGTGCCCTTGCTGGCCACAACTGGCCTCAATATTTATTAAACTATCCAATATCGACAATAGCCTAATTTTCCATTTAAATACGACACCAGCGCAATTAAAAAGGCAAAGCAACAACAATGTCCATAAAATACCAAAACCAAAGACGTTCCATTTAATAATAAAATAGCAGAAGATAATAGCTACCTTTAGCGATCCAGCGAATTTAATCAAAGGAATACTGAATGGGGATAGAGATAGAGATTGTTCAAATATCTTTTGCAAAGAAACAAAAACAATCTTAACTTCGCGGTCCAATAATACACATCGATTACGCTTTGATACACTGTTGGTTGGTTAATTGGACAGACGTCTCAAATGGCTACATCCGCTTGGGCAATGTCTATATTGTAGTAATATTATAATTTCACTGGTCGGGCTGCTTGGTTTTGTTCAGATTATAAATAAATTGACTTCACGCTGTATCCCACACACAGCAGATGGAACCTAGTGTTAAGACACTCCGTTGCCCAGTTTCCGCCGAATTCTGGAGGCATTGCTTGTTGTGTGGCGGAACTCAACGCTTTGCCTCGACACCAGAGCGAAGAAATGTAAATATAAATGCAAATATAATATTATATATAATATTTCACTTCCTCGAGTGGGGATCGAACCCACAACCAGTTGATTTTACAGTCACACTTTGTGCCTCTGCGCCACGACCGGCCTCAGATCATATTTATACATAATTATAACTTTTATGGTTTTTGAGAATGTGATTATGATATATTTTTCTGAAAGATTTTTTTTATATAAAATTTATTTATTTTTTTACATATTGATGCACAAATTATTATTTTTTATTATACTATGGCAAAATTCATAAATGTAATTTACCACAATATGTTCTATATTCACTTGGTGTGATAAGATTGAAAATGAACAGTTAGCTATGTACATGGTACATAGGTACGGTTCTATTCAAAATACGTTACAATTAATGTCATATTTTTAATATTTGTGTTTAATATAAGTGTTGTCAAGAAAACCAACTTCAAATTGTTGTTTGAGTCATTCCTATAAATAAAAGTAGATTGTGGAGCACGCACGTCCTTATATATCAAGCTGTAACTGACACCCTAACTATAATACAATTACATCATCACTAGCAACCCAAACGCGGCTTCGCCTGCTTATTATATTATGGCCCAATTATTAAATCTGTACATAATTTATAGCCTATGTGTTATTCTGATATATAAGCAATGTCAATGTAAAGTCTCATCTAAATCAGTTCAGTAGTTTTTGCTTGAAAGTGAAACAAACATCCATCTTCGCAAATGTGAGTTTGTAAATTTTTTTTATGTTAGTACGATTAGAACTTTTTTAAAGTATTATATTAGGACCTTGAACAAGTTGCTGCTGTTTTTTGAAAGATGGCGTTGCGGCAGTCTGTGCATGGAATTTCGTACGGTAACGAATCACCAAAGTAGTACTATATGTAACCTACACATTTTTACAANTGCCGGGTCACGCATCAACATCGTCGCCAAAACCAAATATCCATGGTTCTAAGCTTCTTCTCTGCATTTGGTGGGATCAGCAGGGCGTAATTTATTATGAGCTGCTTAAACCTAATGAAACTATCACGGGAGCTCGCTATCGACTTCAGTTGATGCGTTTGAGTCGCGCTCTGAAAGAAAAGCGGCCACTATACGAGCAGAGACACGACAAAGTGATTTTATTACATGATAATGCTCGGCCACATGTGGCAAAACCAGTCAAAACTTACCTGGAAACATTTCAATGGGAAGTTCTACCCCACCCGCCGTATTCACCGGATATAGCCCCCTCCGATTACCACTTGTTTCGGTCGATGGCGCACGGTTTAAGCGAGTAGCGCTTCCATTCTTTTGAAGAAACCGAAAAATGGCTTGATTCCTGGATTGCCTTGAAAGATGAGTCGTTTTTCCGACGGGGGATTCAATTGCTACCAGAGAGATGGGAGAAAGTGGTCTCTAATGATGGACAATACTTTGAGTAATGTTATTGTAAGCATTATATTTTAAATTATTTTTTTTTAAACAACAAAAAACAGCGATAACTTATTCAAGGACCTAATATCTTACTTTAAGATAATTCTCTTAACTGCTCAATCTAGTTTAGATATCAATATACTATTGATAGATTATAATATTGTACATATAACAGAATGTATGTACTCGTATGTATATATTTCACCTTCACGCTTCATTAGTTATTTATGTATAATATCCCTAGTTACATTAAAAAGGCTTAATGCAGTTGTATCAAATTCAATTTGTAATTAAAGGAACGTATCGGTATTTTATTTAGATATTAAATAGTACATTCTACTGTAGCGTAGTCGGAATAAATCAAATTACAGCGTTGGTAGTGGACATGATTATCACTCAGTGAAAAATGATTTTTTTGATTTGTTCAGGAATAATATAAATAAATGTCTCTAACAACAGACGCAAACCAAAAGTCTTTAAAGAAATGATTAAAAAAGTTAAATTAAAATTAAATCAGCTTCACGCTGTATCGTGCTGCTGCACACAGCAGAGTAGGCAGAAGGAACCTAGTGTTAAGACACTCCGTTCCCCACTTTCCGCCGAGTTCTGGAGGCATTGCGTGTTGAATGGCAGAACTCAACGCGGCGCGGCGAAGAAATGAAAATATAAATGTAAATAAATATTTTATCTCCTCCAGTGGGGATCGAACCCACAACCAGTCGATTTTACAGTCACACTTTGTGCCTCTGCGCCACGACTGGCCTAAAAAAGGTCAATAAATCAAAACAACGAAAAAAAACGGTTTTCGTCGACCACAATATAGAGTGTCGTGTTACTTACTTCCTTCAAGAAGCAATTATGACGGACAACGGGCCCCCTTGTCAATTAACGATCAGTTTAATCTTATTTGAGCTTCCTTTGTAAGAATAAGATTTATGTGAGATATAATGTTACTGAAGCGGCCTCGTCGCTTATGAACCAGAATTATCAACCACAACTTCAAATGTATTTAATACTAGCGACTCGCTCGCGGCTTCGCCGGCTTGTATTATATAATTAACAATTTACTAATTCTAAATCTTTTTCTTTAAAAATAACATCACTTTAAAAACAATATCTATACCTACAGTGATAATAAAAGTTTCTGCCAATTTAATAAAATAGTTATTTAAACCGATTTTGTCGAACAACAGTGTTTGAAATGGTATATTTTTTTTATTTATAAGCCGATTAAAAAAAATCAACTAAATCGGTTAATCAGTTATTCTGTTTCTTTTATATGTTTTTTTATATACAGCCACCAATCCGTTACGATTTAATTATAATCATAGATATGGATAGACATGTACCTATACAATATACATATAAATTTTATATATTTAGGCGTACAATTATAACCTTAAAATCCTAAAACTTTAAAAAACCGAAATAAATCTAAACTATAACATAAATAATTCCTCATAAAATTATTCAATTTGTGGATATAGAAACAAAATATAATCTCTATATATAATAAGACAGTAAAAATATTTTGTCTGTACATTTAGTAATTTTGACTGAAATGAATAGAGGGACACTTAAAAAGAATAATAGAAAGCAAAAAGATTTTTTTTTATATTTCTTGTCTGTCTGTCTGTCTGTCTGTATGTATGGTCACGCTAATATCCGAAAGTNAGAGACAGGTTTTAGAATTATGATGAGACGTATATTATAAAGGTAAAAAGAACATAAAGTTACAAAAATATATACGTGTAATACATAATTAGCTTTATGTATATTTTATAAATATCAAATATCAACAATGGTCGTATTTTTTTATTTAAAACAATCAAAAATTCTTTGACGATAATGTCGTAAAAAAAAGTCATATTAGAAGTCATTATAGTTGTCAATCGATTGTGCTTATTAAATCAGTAATCATGTATTTTAAGCGGGCGAAGCCGTGGGCGAGCCGCTAGTTAAATAATAATAGCCCAGCATTACTATACCTACAGTTTTAACTCCATTTATTAACGGTAACGCGACGGTTGTGAGTTCGATCCCCACTCGGGGGAATGAATTATTATTTATTAATATCTCCTTTCTTCGCTCGAGCACTAAGGCAAAAGCCCGGCGTTGATTTCCGCCACTCAATATGTACTGCCTCGAAAAATGCGGCGGAAAGTGGAGAACGGAGTTTCTAACACTAGGTTCCCACTGCCTACCCTGCTTTATGCGGGATACAACGTGAGCCAGATTTTAAGCCAGATTTAAATGTAAATTATTAACTATAATGTTCGATGCTTGAACCTGTAATTGAAAATGCCACCAGGTATTAAGTCGGGAAGTGCATAAATATAACACGCCTAGATTGCTTCGCTTAACTTAATTTAATGTGAACAGGCTTGTCCGAATATAAATTGAATTGGTTAGTTCTACTGACAAAATAAATAATTGATTGCAAATGATTTTGCATTACAATTATAATTTTTTTTACCATCACGCTGTATCCCGCACACAGCAGGGTAGGCAGAAACAACCTAGTGTTAAGACACCCCGCTCCTCATTTTCCGCTGAATTCTGGAGGCGTTGCGTGCTGAGTGGCGAAACTCAACGCCACATTTTGCCCAACATCAGAGCGAAGAAATGAAAACATGAAATATTTCTTTTCCTTGAATAGGAATCGAACCCACAACCTGTTGCGTTTACAGTCACACTTTGTGCCCATGGCCACGACTGGCCTCGCCATATAGTCATAATGTACGATGAAATTGTAGTCGTCTCTTACAATTTTACTATGTAGTATTTCATGAACCGAACACGACCCATTTTAAAGGTTTTTTTTATATTGAAAATTATTATAATGGAGACATTTATTTTAATATACGTAGGTACTTTTGTTCATTTTCCTGGTGTTGAATTTTTTTAACAAAAATTGAAGAATATACATATTTTGACGTATTTTTTTTGTGATAAGGTTTCACTTGTTTTTAGATATTCTATAGACATATTTGCTGTTACCCTTTCATAATAATATATAAACAAATTGCTTTGTCGTTTAAATTTCTTAAAGTATTCTTTATCCAATTTATTTGACTTTAATTATAAGATTTCTTATTTTGTTCTCTTTCAAAACGAAAATAACGATACACAAATTTACTTTATTTATTAGGATTTCGGTATCTATAATGAAAAAAATTAAATAAAATAACATCTTCAATACCTAATAATCAAATATATTTTACGTCATATCCTGTCTTCGCTTCCTGTGTTCCTGGAGGTGACGAATAATAATTCAATATGCGTAGATGCGGGTGTATCTACCCTGGCACTTTATATTCTATCTTCGTAAGATTATAGTACCACGTACTTACGTACATTTATATATATATATATATATATATATATATATATATATATATATATATATGTAAGTTGTAATAAATTCTGTATGCCAAAAGGGTTTCCGATATAAGTTTAAATAAATTTGTTGTTGTCAAACGATATGTTTTATGTAAGAATAAGTTCGAGTTCATTTAATACTTTCCAGGTTTCTAAGTTGCCTCATGGGAAAATGTGTGTCTTTCTTAAAATATTGATGTGAAATTGTTTGTTTCTTATAATAATTATTGGTGTAGTGATATAATATAATAAAATAATCATTATTTGAGGCCAGTCGTGGCGCAGGGGCATAAAGTGTGACTGTAAAGGCAACAGGTGGGTTCGATCCCCACTCGAAGAAATAAAATATTTACTTAAATTTATATATCCATATCTCCGCTCTAGTGTCAAGGCAAAGCGCGGCGCTAAGTTCCGCTACTCGATTGGGTTCCATCTGCCTAACCTGCTGTGTGCGCGATACATTGTGAAGCTGCTTTATTTGTTACTAATAGCGTGACTATAGAATGAGCATGTATGTATAAAACTGAATATATCTATATTTAAAAATTTATATATCTAAATTTTATACTGCTGTATTTAATGAAATATGCATTAGAGTATTTAAAAACCCTACCTTAAACAAAAAAAGATCTTTACAAAAAATATAAAACAGTATAATATTATAAAAATAGTATTTTTTCAACATTTTCAGGAGAAATTTGTAGTTAAAACAACGTGAACAGTGAATACATCAACGCACGTCATCCGTTTACATGTTAAAAGGATTTTGAATGGAAAAAAAATACAGACAAATAAATAATAAAACTATTTTGAGTTACATTGAATTTCGATTATAAAAAAGCAAAAGACTTCCCGGTGCAGTGAATATTTAAAATGTATATACAAATTTGAAAAAAAATTGGGAAAAAATTGTATTGCAATTTACATGAATGTTTTTAGCTGCTTTCTTCGTGTAGTATATAAACTGTGAAATTCTTCTAGTGCGCTATCGTAACTTTTATCATTTTTCATATAAATATTATAGTTTTAAACTAGTAGTCCTATAGTCGTAGGAGTTGAATTTACAAAATATTATTACTTTAAATTTACTAGAATACGTAATATGTTATTGTTGAATTTCATAAAAATAATAAATTGTGATTGTTGTTTGAGGTCAGTTGGGGCGCAGGGGTGTAAGCAAGCGATTGTAAACAGGTTCGATTCCCAGGGCAATTCCCATTCGAGAAAATAAATTAAATTAAATCAGCTTCAAGCTGTCTCCCACACACAGCAGGGCAGATAGAGGGAACATAGTGTTAAGACACTCCGTTCCCCACTTTCGGCCGAATTCTGGAGGTGTTCGAGGAAATAACATATTTAATATTTTCATATCTTAGTTTTGGCGTCGAGACAAAGCAAAAGCCAGAGTGGAGAACGAATATGTCCTAATGGAGAACGTATTATCTTAACACTAGGTTCCCAGGTTTCCTCTGCCTGCCCTGCTATGTGCGGAATACAGCGTGAAGCTAAAAAATAAGCAAAAAATAAACACCAACAAAGGAAGAGAGAAAAAATAGCGCTACATTAATTCACTTAAATCTACAGCATGAAGATTATGTGTGTAGACATAATAGGATGACGGGGACTCGTATCCTAAGAAATTCATTACGTAATAGCATTGCACGCTACCTGCGATTACCTTCCCTCTCAAAAGGTTAATCTATACCGGAATGTCAAAATCCGGCCCGCTTATGAAAATGTATATGTTTTCCCTATGTATATGTTATTTATTCAGATGTTCTTCCAATCCCTATTTCAGCGGAAAATGGTTAAGTTATTAATGTTCATAAAAAATTGTGTCACATTAATAAGATTTTCGGAAAAGATAATCTTTATTACCATATTAAATTTAATAATCACCTTACGCTGTATCCCGCACACAGCAGGGAAGGCAGAGGGAACCCAGTGTTAAGTAACTCCGTTTCCCATTTTGTGCCGAATTCTGGATAGTTTGCGTGTTGAGTGGCAGAACTCAACGCCGCGCTTTGCCTCGACACCAGAGCGAAGAAATCGAAATATGAATTTAAGTAAATATTTCATCTCCTCGAGTAGGGATCGAACCCACAACCAGTCAGTTTTACAATCACACTTTGTGTCGCTGCGCCACGACTGGCCTCATATCAAATTTAACACGAATATTTAATGATTTAACGCCTTTTTGGTACATTAGTGACATTTATAATTTGAAAAATTATAGTAGGTTTAGAGTTTTCCTCGATATACAATATTAATGGTATAATTAAATCTTGTACCAATAACAATATATTCAATACAAAGGTATACAAAAACAATAAATATTTAACGAAGATACCAAACAACATATAAGTAACCAACTAAATGTTTTTATTATTTTTTTAGCGTTACGCTGTATTCCTCACCCATCAGGGTAAGCGGGCGGCATCTAGTGTTAATACACCCCATTCCTCAATTTTCGCCTAATTCCGGAGGTTTTGTGTGTTGAGTGGCGGAACTCAACGCCGCGCCTTACCTCGACACTAGAGAGAAGAAAATGGAAATGTTAAATATTTCATTTCCTCGAGTGGGATCAAACTCACGCTCACTCTGTCGCGTTTACAGTCACATGTTACTATTATGTAGATATAAAATCTAGTGCAATGGAATTATTACAAGTAGTATCAACGTCGTTACATGCTAATTGACATCCATTATAATATATTAAGTTCGAAGCCCGATCTTGCACAGTAAGATGTGCTAATTCTATTTCTTTCTCTAGGTTCCCATCTTCTTAACACTTCTTCTTCTTTCTTCATTAGTACCTATTTTGGAAGCATCGTGTCACTTGGGTTATAAATTCAACCTTAATATTTGTCTCCCCCTCTTGTAAATGTACAAGCTATTTATAATAATAATTACATTCCTGACCCTTTTAGTTCGTGTAGTTACACCTGCTTTAAAGTTAAATTGACTTTGCATTATAGGATAAATTCGCTTTTGTGGAAATTTTCTCTTGCGTAGAAGATTTTGAGCTTTTGACCTCGCGCCGTTATAGTAGTTTGTTTAATAAATTAATAAAGTGTTCTCAGCTAATTAAAAATGTTTTGTGAAGATTTTCATTAAAACTTTGAGTCTCTTATATAGAATTTTTTTAGCTTAACGCTGTATCTCTCTTATAGCAGAGTAGGCAGAGGAAACCTGGGGACCTAGTGTTGAGACACTCCAATTCTCGTTAGAATGCGCTATCCGCTTTACGCCGAATTCCCGAGGGAAATACCTAGGAAATGGAAATATTAAATATTTTATTCCCCCGAGTGGAAATCGAACCCACAACCATCGCGTTTATAGTTCCCGCTTGTGCCCCTGTACCACGGCATCGTTAAATGAAAGACCGCAAAATACGTAAAAGTATCAGACGAAATCAATTAATCTTTATCACGTTGTGAGTTCAAATTCCACTCGAGGGAATTACTGTATACTTATTCGATTTACTCTGGTGAAAGATACGAGACATTGAGTTCCGCCACTCAACACGCAATATCTGGAATTTCAGCAGAAAGTGGAGAGAAAAGTGTGATTGACTATAGGTTTACTATGAATTAACCCTATTACGCGCGTAAGGAGAAAACATATTTTTTTCTCCTTACGCGTGTTTAAGTAGCCTGTATAAAGTATACAATTTCTTTTACTATAGCTACGCAAAAATGTGTTGATTTGATTTGATCCTTTTTACGCTGTATCCCGTTCGTAGAAAGGTAGGCAGAGGTAGCCTGAGAACCTAGTGTTTAGACACTCCATTTCCATTAAGACACTTCCGTTCTTAATTTTAATTTCTTTTTGTTTTTCAATTTTCGATTGTGGTTCAAATATTAGAACTCTAACTTTTAATAAGGCAGTATACCTATAACTCACGCAATTGAACACTTAGCTTAGTTAGCAACATTTGCTTTACTAAATTTTCACTTTTTTTTACTTTTGCATTGAAATCTAGTTTTCAATTAACTTTTTCACATAATCTAGGTCAGTTTTCATAAATATTTCTTAGAAAAACCACAAACCATTCTACTAAGCTGAGCTAGCTTAGGTAAATATTTTAATATTTATATTTTACTAGAGAGCCAAGCACGACTTCATTCATTTAAAATTATTTTTGTATTACAACCAAAAGAAATTATTCAAATATATATATATANTTCTAATATCTCTAAAAGTATGCGTACAAAATTTCACGATAACAAACGAAAAAATTTTGGTTTGAAAGCGTAACAAGCACAATCACATATTTAATATTAGTATGATTACTGATGTGTAATATAGTAATGTGTAATAATCGTGAAAATCACAGAACTTATTAGTACTTTTTACTTTTCATATAAGTGTAAGGTCAAGTATTGTAAGTTCAATCCCCACTTAGGGGAATGACTGTACTTAATTTAATTTTATTTCTCTGCTCTGGCAAACGAAGCGCGGCGTTAAGCTCCTCGACTCGTAATGTCTTGAAAATTCGATGTGTCCTGCTTTGCAGTACAAGCGTGAAACTGTAAAAAAATGAAGTGAAGCTTGTATAACGATAGAAAACGAAAATATTTTCTTCATGGAATATATAGCTAATATTATTCCACGAGTATTCTATATTCGATGACAAAAGAAATATTTAACTTTACTGCACTCACAAGCGCACGGTATACTTTGCATTTTCTGAAAGAAGGGTGAAAAATTCTGAAGTTTCAAGCTTTACAATAAATACTTACCCCTGTACCACTCTTACCCCATCTTTAGGGAGGGAATGTGTGTGACTCGAGTTGTATATAGATGCAGTGTGAGGCCTACTCATGCGTGAGGTTGCAGTAAGAGCAATGGTGGAGAGCAGGTTGTGCTCTATCGTATCTTTATTTATCGATTGTTGCAATAAGTACTTATAATTTGTATATTTTTAGTTAAATTATATAAATTTAATCTTAATTTTTTCGCTCTGGTGACGAGGCAAAGTGTGGCGTTAAGTTCCGTCATTTAACACGGATTCAGCTTTTTTGGATTCAGATTTATTTATTCATTTCGACGGAATATGGGGAATGAAGTGTTTACTACGTTTGAAAAATGTTTTAATTAAAATATCTTATAATTATTTTTTAAACAGGCAATGATAAAATAATTAAAAATATCCTCCTATAATATATGGGAAAATAAATAACAATTATTTATAAATTCATCTAGCTTAGAAAACTTATACAAGAAATAATGATATTTATGATGATAATGTTCTCCCTAAATATAAAAATATACCAAGAAAAATATATTATTTTTAAGAACACTAAGCCAAATTGAAATAAGCAGAAAAATGACAATACAATTATTATATTATTCAAGATATTATTCTAATTAAATTATGCAAATTGATTTCCCCGGTACATCGTTGAGCTTAAGCTTTATTGCCCGCTATTCCCGGACGAGGGCGTTATTTATAAAGTCTATTACTTTTTGAAGTTATTTTCTTTAGATATGGTTTTTTTCTTATAAAATTCGTTATAATGGTTATGAAATAGTTGAGTTGTTACTTGCTTGTAGCACTTTCTGGTTTACTTTTAGGAATAAATTGTTGGAAACACTTAGGGAAAATAAATAAATTTTCCAGACACGCCGTTCCTTATTTTCACAGTGAACGGTTGTTCTATTCTTTTTTTCAGCTTTACCCTGTATCCTGCACACAGCAAGATAGGCAGAGGGAACCTAGTGTTAGGACAATCCGTTTCCCACTTTCTGCCGAATTCTGGAGGCATTGCGTGTTGAGTGGGAGAACTCAACGCCGCGCTTGCCCACGATACAAGAGAGAAGAAAAGAAAATATAAATTTAATTTGTTTTATTCTTCTAAATGTATAATCGTATGGTGTTACTATTGTTGAAACACACAAAGTGAAAACTGTTCCCTTGGGCACGATATGTTTTCACTGACTTCAAAACTAATAATGCCAGGTGCCAATTGTGCTTACAACCGGTTAGCGACACGTTTTTTCGAGTATTTACGACAATTAAATTTCATATTTCGTTCACATTTAGCAATCAGTCACATATTTAATTTGTCTATTGCATAGTAATTGAGTTAAATTTAGTACAAAATCACTATATTTCCCATTTTTTGATTGAATTAACGTGTAACGTTGCCAAATCAGTCTAATAAAATAAATATCGTTCGTGTATGAATCAAATCTGCAAATATAGTGTATTCAGCTAAGCTACGATAAATATCTGTAATAATACCACTTAAAATTTATCTATACATATAATAAAAATGTAACTGATCGCTGTCTGTACATAGAAGATATATGAGAAAAAGCTATTATAATGGACATTTATCAATGCAATACAACCAAAAACAATGATTTTTAAAACGTTTAATATTATATTTTAGTAAAATTAACTTAACATTTAGTGTTGGTTTTATTTCAATCGATTCACAAATACAAAAAAATTATATCACATTTAACCGAATAAAGTCGCAAGCGAGTCACTCGCTTAAAATCGATATATATAAAAGGACATGTTCCGACTGACTGAGGTAAAACGCACGCACAGCTGTAACCGCTGTGCGTAGAAACGTGAAGTTTGGACAGATGTTCTTTTTTCGTAATCTGGACATCCACTAAAAAGGGATTTTAAAAAATTTAACTCTAAAGGGGTGAAATAAGGGTCAAAATTTTTTAAAATCGGCACCGATTTTTATAAAATTTGAAATTCAGACTCTTAAAAATATTTCATTGAACACGTGTTTCATGGTTTTTTAGAATTCACCACCTAAGGGTTCAAATAAGGGGTTGAAAGTTTATACAAAAAAGTCTTTAAATCGCCACCAATTTTTATAAAAATTTAAATTCAAACTGTTAAGAATATTTTATTGAACACGTGTTCCGTGGTTTTTTTAGAATTCACCCCTAAAGGTGCAAATAAGCGGGCGAAGCTGCGCGCGCCCACTAGTAAAAGATAAAAATTAAAACCACTCATAAACTACTATTTAACTAAAGTGACATTACAAATGAAGTTGACGTAAAATCTTGTTATGTGAAGCGAACAAGTGAGTACGTGGAGTATATTAATTGGATGGAGTGGTGGTCCGAACGTGACTGGCGCTACTGTTGTCTCACATCCGCTGGTTTATCGCGATTCCTGGTACCGCCCTTGTACGGCTGCGGCGCTTGGAAGTACTCTTTAGAAATGCCAATGTACGCTTGATGTAAACTTTTCTTTTTCTTTTTTTTAGCTTTATGCTATATCCCGGACATACAAGAACCTTGTGTTTAGACACTTCGCTCTCCAGCTTGTGCTCATTGTTTGAGACATTTCGTACTAAGTGCAGAACTGAACGCTGCGTTGAGTATGAAAGTATTTCAAAATACATTTGGGGATATATCGAAGTTTCAAAATTTTGATTTCATTATTCTATTATTATTATATTTACGTGTAATTTTATTTAATAATAAAATAAAAGGAAATAGTATTCTCCTAATGAATATATAAATACTATTAATAAATATTAAATTGAACAACAATAGCTCTCCAACGACTATCTTATAGTCGTGCAAAATCTACTCACAAATCACCCCCTTCACCGTCTGATATATCTATATATAGAACTTAATGTATTAACCGCAGCAATCAAGGGATGAATTAGGGCGAATGAACCTGTTGATATAGGTATAACATATTCAATTTAAAACAAAGCTAACGACTAAATTTTTCAGTTTTTATTTAAACAATGTTACATAAATCGTTATAAACTCCAACGAATCCGCAATTTACATGTTAAGTAAAAAAATCCCCTAATAAGATTCTAACTTGTAACTATCGCAAGACAACATATATCATTTAAAAGCATAAACAACTATAAATACAATATTAAGCATATTAGGATATAGTAAATACTAGAGATATAATACCAGAATAGTATTATATAATATCGTTAGCGAGGGTAGCAATATCTTTTCCCGATAATCCCCACAACATCCGCTATGAATGTGGTTATCCCGGTTTCTTCCGGAATTTAAAATTCGTTTGCGGCCCATTGGACGCGTCATCGTTGTTAATTTATGACCCCTTACCCATGTCAACGATATTAGATGAAGCATGAGTACATTTACTATAAGAGAAATTTGTAATTTGCTATAATATATATTCGTAGGGTGTATACTGTATAGGGTGGCTAACAACTTCCTATTGAATATTGAAATATAAAAAAAATGATTTACAGGTTTACATTAATACTTATTGAGAAAACGTATAAAAATTTAAACGTAGCGGGACTCGAACCCGCGTCTATTGGAAACCGAAAAACGAAATAAGTTGTAACAGCCGTATAAAATTTCGACGTAGCTTGATGCGAACGTATGGCTTAGTGGTCAGAGCGCCTGGTCGGTCTCCAGGAGGCGCGGGTTTGAGTCCCGCTACGTTAAAAAAAATATACGTTTTCTAAATAAGTTTTTTTCTTTCCTAAGTGTGAAATACCACTTTAAAAAAGGTTTAAGTGAATCTTAGCTGTTACCAAACTAATTTTATAAAGATCTTTGTAAAATATGCATGTATGAAATCTTATCTAAATCCATGAAAAAATATTTATTATATTATGTTAACACGTTTTACGTTTAATGTCTTATCACTAGGTTTCCTCTAACTACCCTTATATGCGAGATAGAGAGTGAACCTGATTTTTTTTACACGTTTATTATATTCACTTTTTATAATATAACTACGTGTACGATATGTATGGCTCATGAATATTTTGTTCATGCTACATATTGAAATAAGGCAAAGCTAAAACTTAGTTATACCATTTTTTATGCTCTTTACATCATTTATTCCCTTTACTTACAAAAAGCAAACTCCATTTTGAAATCATGATTTTACAATTTAGCAAAGTTGTCTTTACATTAATTTTTATCTTACTTTTAATTGAAACCATCAAAACTTC
The DNA here is from genome assembly GCA_013403705.1 of Heliconius hermathena. Taxonomy (NCBI): domain Eukaryota; kingdom Metazoa; phylum Arthropoda; class Insecta; order Lepidoptera; family Nymphalidae; genus Heliconius; species Heliconius hermathena. Next base: position 17,936 of record JAAIXJ010000392.1, read on the forward strand.
ATTATTAGTTATTTTTTGTAAGACACCCAATTCGTTATTCATGTCATAATAAAAACTCGTGTTAAAAATGGAATTTTAATATATAAACTTTTTACTTAAAACTCATTTCTGCGTAATTTAACATTTTTAATGATTGTTTTCCTTTAAAGAAATAATGGTAAAGTTGTCGCACCACTCCTTTTTTCATTTTCTTTCGGTACATTTGATATATTATTTCGTTGAAAAGTTAAGAGCATAGCTTTCAAAAGTATTTGCAATAATAAGCTTTATTGACATTATTGAGGCCAGTCGTGGCGCAGGAGCAAAGAGTGTGACTGTAAAAGCGACTGGTTGTGGGTTCGATCCCCATTAGAGGAAATGAAATATTTATTTAAATTTATATTTCCATTTCTTCGCTCTGGTGCCGAGGTAAAGCGCGGCGTTGAGTTCCGCCACTCAACACGCAATACCTCCAGAATTCTGTCTTAGCACTCACTACGTTCCCTCTGCCTAGACTGCTGAGTGCGGGATACAGCGTGAAGCTGAATTGACATTATTTCAATAGTATTTTAATAAAGAAAACATTTTATCTTAATATGCGAGGATTTATATGATATTACCAATGGTTCAGGGTATACTGGCTAATAATGAAATGCTGAAACAACTATTGTCACAAAGAGAGGGATTATATGACAATACGTTTCTTATTTCCAATATATTTTGTTTATTTAAGACGATATTGTCGTAAACAATGATAATAAATCATTAGAGAAATACGATAATATTGTCAAATTTATCTCCATACGAAGATAGGTTTTTTATAGTTTCACGCCGTATTCCACATAAAACAATGTAGAAATACTGAACCTAGTGTTAAGACACTCTGTTTTTCACTTTATGCCGAATTTTCAAGGCACTGCATATTTAGTATTATAATATAAAGTCAATCAAAAAACAAAAGAAAGCAAATATAGTGACACATTTTTCATTGCTTTACAAATAAGAAGCTAACATTAAATCAATTGATTTGTGTTCAAGTTTTATTGCTAGGTACTAGTAACCTAATAAAAATAGGAATCAATATTTTTAATATCATTAATAGAAATAATATGATATTATATAATTTCTAAGGCATCGTTCAATATTCCAAGGCCAGTGCAATATTCGATACACATAATACGCCAGTCAGGCATGTTGCATGACTGGCGTATTATGTGATTCAATCTAATTTCATAAACTTTTATACCTACATTACTAAGAGGATAGAATCAAATGTAATTAATAATTAAATAAATAAATAAAAATCAAATAAATCAGCTTCACGCAGTATCCCGCACACACCAGGGTAGGCAGAGGGAATCCTAGTGTCATAAGAGACTCCGTTTCCCACTTTCTGACGAATTCTGGAGGCATTGCGTGTTGAGTGGCAGAACTCAACGCCGCGCTTAGCCTCGACACCAGAGCGAAGAAATGGAAATATAAATTTAAGTAAATATTTCATCTCCTCGAGTGGGGATCGAACCCACAACCAGTCGGTTTTACAGTCACACTTCGTGCCGCTGCGCTACGACTGGCCTCTGGAATTAATAATTAATCTGAATAATAATGTAATTACTAAATTAAACTATGATAGCTGAGCATGACTTCTCATTGACGCAAATAGCTCGACTCGATTAGGGCATTTGCATTGTAAATGGACTATAGTTAGTTTTAGTTTAGTCTCTGTTAGTTTTAAAGTTTGAGAACTTGTTTGTACGATCTACCGTTTACGTCGGCTTACGGGTAATTCTGAAGGTCTTTGTTTATATAATAATTGCGAAAATTATTATTGTATAAATTAGTTAAAATTTATGTTAATTTAGGTTATTGTGTTCCGGATACGACCCCCATTCGGAGAATGATCTATAAATAAAGATTTATGATATAGAATGATCTTTAGGTAAAGAAGATGTTTAACTTAAGCTTGATCTTCTACCAGTGACTATTATTATGTATATCTCAATATTTTTACAATTTCGTCGTCGTATTATAGGATTAAGTATTAGTGTTTTAATTTAAATGTGCATATCTTTATATTATGTACTTAATGATATGCACAATTAAATTAAAAAAAGTCTTACCACTAGAATATTTAAATTTGCGAAAGGCAAGGAATGGCCGAACTCAACGCCGCGCTTTGCGTCGACACCAGAGCGAAGAAATGGAAAAATTTAAGTAAATATTTCGTCTCCTCGAGTGGGGATTGAACCCACAACCAGTCGGTTTTACAGTCACACTTTGTGCCCCTGCATCACGACTGGGCTCTGACAATGGATTATATACTTAATAATAATAATAATATTTGATATTAATTTCATCTTCGCGTGATCTCGAAAAAAATTACTTGACATACAGACAACAAAGTATATGGGTATCCGTTGTAGCTTTAGAGGTATGGAACCATAAAAATATGTCCAGTCAACCGAACGCCAACGCCAGCCGGAAAGTAGTGTAATTTTAAAAAAAAAAAAACCGGAAGGCAGTGATTTATTACTGGGTTATCCTTATTTCCCAAAAGAAGGGAGAAGCATATCAAATTTTATTACTATAAAAGAAAAAAATCAAAAGATTTTTTTTAACAATTGATTTATTTAATTAATTGAAGTAAATATATTAAAATTATCAGCTTCACGCTGTATCCGGCACAAGCGGGGTAGGCAGAAGGAACCTATATTCTGGAGGCATTGCGTGTTGAGTGACAGAACTCAACGCCTGGACACCAGAGCCAAGAAATGGAAATATAAATTTAAGTAAATATTTCATCTCCTCGAGTGGGGATGGAACCCACAACCACAGGTTTTACAGTCACACTTTGTGACGCTGCGCCACGACTACCCTCAAATTAAATATATTAATAATTAATAAAATTAAATATATTAATAAAAGTAAATTGCAACACAATTTGCTTTGTTAACAAGGTTCCAAATTAAAGAATGGTTCGTTAAAATTTAACTGCAAACATTATGCACCCGCATTATCGCTATGGAACATGCTATGAACCGCTGATAACCTGTGACAAATATGCATAATTATTATCCGATAAAATTCAAACGTAAATAACTGCCCAAATCAAATAAAATAAATTATTCATTATGTTAATATGTGAGTATTTTACCATTCAATATAAGTTTATTTATTCCATTTGGGTAGTTTTACTGTTCTACAATTTAAAAATATCAGTAAAAATACATAATATATTGCCATTTCATACAATATAACACAGTTGAGAGTATAGTTTGGAACTCCATGATGTTCTGATTTAAAATTACATGCCTTTTTTTTAATTAAGTTAATTCTTCTTTTATTTTCTTTAATTTAAACTTAATAAAAAAATCGAATGCGAATCGATTCCACAACCTTCGACCCAATTCAATACATTCCAAATGCTTCACGTCAAGTTAACAATTAAAATATCGAAATACAATATTAATCCATACAAATTTATAGCCACCATTTATATACGTAGAGGCCAGTCGTGGCGCAGCGGCACGAGGTGTGACTGTAAAACCGACTGGTTGTGGGTTCGATCCCCACTCGAGGAGATGAAATATTTACTTAAATTTATATTTCCATTTCTTCGCGCTGGTGTCGTAGTTAAGCGTGGCGTTGAGTTCTGCCACTCAACACAATGGTTTCAGAATTCGGCAGAAAGTGGGGAACGTAGTGTGTTAACACTAGGTTCCCTCTGCCTACCCTGCTGTGTGCGGGATACAGCGTGAAGCTGATTGTTTAGATACATATAAATTATATTTAATCACAACAATAAAATCAATAAATTTGTCAATATAAATAAATAGTAGTCCCATTTCACCCCCTAATTTTTGCCCTTCATAGTGAAAGAACATAAAAAATGTTACACAACTCACCATTGTCAATATAAGATTACCAGCTTATAATAGTACAGTATAGAGGCAGACCCTACCAGGGCAGAGTATGCGGGTCTGTATTGTTGTACGCGGAATAATAATACTAAATTTTGATTATATTTATGCCGATTAGGGTAAGCCTGTTTGAGAATATCATCAATCTTTTTATGTTACAAGTATTATATTTGAAAAATTTTATTCAAATTAAATATAACAAAATATATATAAAGCGACAGGTTATGGTTCCAGTTTTCACTCGAGGATATGAAATAATTTATATTTTTATTATTTCGTTCTGGTGTCGCGGCAAAACGCGGCGTTCAGTTCCACCAGTCAATACGCAATGCCTTCAGAATTCGACAGAAAATGGATAACAGAAGTGTCTTAATGGGAACATAGTGTCTTACTTGATTCCCAATCTGGGAATCAAGTAAGACACTATGTTCCCATTAAGACACTTCTTTTGCCTATGCTGCGAGGAAAACTTGTTAAACTTTTGTAAAACTAAAAAAACTTTGCATCTAGCCGTTTGTTAATGACAATAGATTTTTTTAAATAATCTAATCACTAAAATATCAATTATTTTTATTAGATAAATATGATATTTATAAGAATTTCTCTAACATACGTACCAATATCAAGATATCCTAATTTCATATTCAACACATGTATGTACATATTTCGAAGTTAGTAACTCCTCGCTTCTTCGAAGTCGGTAAAAAGCGGGTAATTTATCGGAAGCCCCTCAAGGACGTGTTCCGGTTTCGAAGCCGCCCACTGCTATGGCTTCCTCTGGTAACTAACTTATAGTCAGCAAAATTTTAACGACCGTGCGAAAAGAAGCTCGTTAACCATAGTAATATATAGAGAAATGGTACAAAGATAGATAAATATATCTATGTTTTTCTATCCTTTAAATAAAAGTAATTGGGGGTATTTTTGACTTGGATTCTAGCTTAACTGAATTTATGTCTTGTAGCGCGAAATATATTAAAGTACTCCTAATCGTTAATCAATCTTTATTGATATTAAAAAGGTCCTTAGATAAAAAATAGGATATTAAATAACTATATAAGTTGTTTAATATATTTACTATTATAATATGTAAAAATCAATTATCATATAATATGAAGCAGTACGGACAGAAAAAAAAATTAAATGGTTTCTAAAAATGGCAAAAATGAATGGTTTAATTCATTAGAGTATGACAAATTCATGTCAACGATGGAAATTAAAAATAAAAAAAAATGCTTAAGAAATAAAAAGTATTTTTAATTTTGGTTTCTTATAGAAACCAAAATTAAATTGACCATGCTCTTGCAGCTTACGACACCAATTTATATAGGTATATACGTAAAAGTAAATTAAGCAAAGGAAAACAGTTAAAAATTCCAAGCCATTTCACAATGGACAGATTAGACTAAGAGGTCGCGGGATTTTTCGTAACGATCACGGATACGGCCAGATTGAATTCTATGAGTTGTGGAGCAGTCCCCTCATGTGAATGGTCTCGGTCTGCCTGCTCTCAGTGGTTGCAACTCCGAGATATAGAGCTTAGAAGAGGCTTCATTGTTACGAAAAAAAAACGATCAGGGAAATGGTCAGTTTTGGTGCGTACTCAAAGTATGGCGTCTCCTTATTTGAAATAAGTTGGTCTGCCGACTCTCAGTGGTTGCATTTCCAAGATATGATGCTCGCAAGTCACAATATTGTTGCGAAAAAAAAACGATAATAGAAATGGTCAGTTTTAGTATCAATTCGAAGTATAGAGTTCCCACAAATAAAATGAGTTGGTCTGCCAACTCTCAGTGGTTGCATTTCAGAGCTATCATAGTTTAAACACTATATATAATTTGTAAAGAAAGTCTAAAAAAACATCTAAAACTTGCATAATGCACGAGTTTTTCAAGTGGATGCGATCGCTGTAGTATGTGTCTATTTTTTGGTCAGGAACATCTAACGTGGAGCTCTAATAGACCAGCTAAAGTATAAGAATTAAAGATATGGTGTCTTAATAAAAGATGTTCAGTCTGATAAGTATCATTGATAGACCTATTAAACTTGAGGAGGGGGAGGGGGAGGAACATCTGATGTGTAACTCTTATAGAACAGCTAAACTATAATAATGAGGTATATGGTTCTTTAACAAAAACTGTTCAGTCTGATGAATATTATTGATTGACATATTCACCTCGAGGGCTGTCTCTTATACAC